>CANTFL010001013.1:0-76145 GCA_947650285.1 Hyaloperonospora brassicae | reverse complement strand
CCGATGCCAGTGCTTGTCCACTCGGCCACCGGGGCCGGTGAAAGCACACATCCGGTAGTGTCCATAGCTTCGTTAGGTATGAGATTGTTGGTCTTTTTTGTCTTCGATACATTCTCTTGGATCCACCAGACAACAAACGAACGCTAGAGATTAAGCTGCAATTAGTGACGCTTTCTTGTGTAAGTTGTGTCCCCTAGTCATGCCCAAGTTTGACAAACAAGCCATGGCCTTCGTATTCAAGGACTTGCCTTGTCCAATAATTTTTAGAGGAGAGAAATGATGCTGTGTTCGGACATTCTGCCATCGTTCTTAACAGATTCACATAAGATAGGAATTCTTTGAGCCTCATGCACATCATTACGTTGCTGCGAATTTTTTCGATCTGTAATAGGACCCAACAAGATGTTGTAGCTCAATCTTGGCGAACAAGCGCGAAGCTGGCGTCACAATACGCATACAAGCGCGCTTGCATTTTAACCTTCATCGACCCTTGCTACTACCATCCGGCTAAGTAGATTCAATATTGAAGAGGAATGATGTAGTAAAAAATTATGATCATATCGTATCGCATTGTGGTGAACAAAAGACCTAGTGTGAGAACGCCAGTACAGTGATACTGTAAAAGAAAAACTCATTCGTAATTTTTCGATCATTTATATTTTTCAATGTTCTTTAGTGAATGTACGATTGTCTACTTAATGTATTTTTGTTCAATCTGACTCAGTTACACGAGAGTTTAAACGAAATATTCGACATTAATCGAACAGACATTCGGTTAGTCACCATTACAAGTTAAGAATAAGCATGCTTCGAGGATGACAGATTCTTACAGGATATAACAGGTAAGGTCAATTTTGCTATGACTGTATATTAAAAGTGCGACTGACCAGGACAAAGAACAACTAATTTTGGCCCAATCGGGCCCATTAACAATATCGGTAAGGTCCACACTTCACATTGTGAATCTATAGCAACGACTTGTTCGACTCGTCCACTTTGCGTCGCATCACGCTCTCTGCGCTTTCGTGGCATAGTGACCTCAACCATAGTATGTTTACTCAATGCATAACTACTCGTGATCTAACGCGTCAGCACGTGACGGAAGCGCCAAGTCACGAGAAAAAAATATCTTGTTGCAAGCTGTAATGTCTCGTAGTAATGTGTTCAGACTTTATTTAATTGTAGTTTACACTTTATGATATCATGCTTGTGCTTATCAATATTGTGATTTTGCCATGTACGGACACCAGTCTCATCGTTCATGCACAAAATCAATTGTCCAGCCTGTGATATTCAATCTGTGTCCGTAGCTGACGATGTGATAGGTTTTGTACATGTTATACATAAACGCAAGTCAGTTGATTCATGCATAATATCAAAAAATTTTGGCCTTCATGAAAATGTTCTTGACCTACTTCTACTTCGTAATTCGAATCTCGTGACGGTTTAACGAATCAGACAAGTAAAACACCGTTATTTTAGTACATTAAGGTCAGTGTAAAAATACGCAATTGTGTGCAAAATCGAACTGAGAACATTCAGTCATAGTTTTAGGTCTCTATGACCAAATCATTCGCCTTTTAAAAAAGTGTACAGCATATGTAAAACTTTTTTTGTAGTGCGTTACTGGGTTTGTTTCGGTCGAAGCATACATGCCCTCTGCAATATTGATGCCATATCGGTCATTAACCTGAATGCCAATCTCCGATACTAGTTCATGTTCTTTGTAAAAATAATGTACTCACAATAGCTCGGAACACACAAGTCTTCTACCTTAGTATAATGGTATGTGAGCATGGATGGTCACGAGACAACAGTAAAAGCTATTAAAATGGCTAAAATCTCATTTCTGACCTATCTTCAGGACATTGTAAAATGTGATGGATGTTGACGTATTTTCTAAAACAGCAGTACCAGATTCGGAATCAGGGTTCGATGCGAGGTCACATGCATCCATAGACATGAACATACTTAAGTATATCGACAACGTACGCTCCTACCACTTTCTGTGAGTCAAAGGTACAGCATCATACAGCTGTGTAGGAAAACACACGCTTGGTATATGTAAATTTTGCACGAACTGTAGCCCGTTTTATTTATTTGACCCTGTGGCTCTACAATATTCATTGTTTTGTATTCAAAACGATAATTATCAGTGTGAGTGATAGCAAGACATAGGTCATTTATATGACTACGTTTTAATTATAGCGAGTGGTCTATGTATATATTTAACATTTAACTTGAGGTCGATCATCGCGCAAGATAAAAATGTAGCTGCTCGAAATCAAACATTCACATGCACTAACATCTTTTTTCTTATAACAATAAGATAGCATAATATCAAATCAGAAAATATCACAATACTCTTTCCAATATCGTTTAATACGCAATTGTTACTTCTTGCCAGTTCCCCTTTAACAATTGCGTTTATTAACCTTCGTAATATGACAAATTCGCTTTTACGTTCAGCTTTACCTTTCTTTACCTGAAATGCTAACGACCGCAAGGGCATCCCCCTCTCCGATAACCAATGAAGGCGTAATATGAGACCAAAACGACATTGATCGCTCAAAGACATTCAATAATAAAGATCGCACAACACCTAAAGTTTAATTATAGCAACGGAATGGCACCGAACACAAGACGTGTCTTAAATTTAGAGTACGCCCTCTCGATTGTAGCGGTAAACATTCAGGGTTACTATAACATAATCTAGATTTTGTCCACGAAGCTTCAGGCGCTTAATTTGACCATTAAATTAATTCTGGCGATGTTATTTCATCGATTCTGAAATCTATATTAACAAGATATTACGTCAGAAAAAGAGCATAGGAACAAAATAAAGATACGGTGTTTAATCATCAATTGTTGTCGACAACTCTCTTTCTTAGCAGCATCTCGGCCTTTAAGATATTAAAGACGATACGGTCTTAGTATTGGTACTACTTGACAAATTTAATACGAATGATGGGAAACAATGCCGCATTTTGATCCTCGCATCCGATACGTTTTGGGAATCTATGCACGATGATTGTGCGATTATTCATGTATCCTTTCCTGTTTTTTACCAATTGGTACGTTTAGTCTTTAAAGATTATTTCCGTCTGTACCAGATATGACCGACACATAAATTACTGGTCGTGGCTATCGTGCTGCGCTAAACTGTATTACTACTTAATACACTGATTATACATTCCAAAGTCGTTTCTCGAGTAATAATGTGTACCATCACTTGTGTTGTCATATGCATTTCCATGTGTCATTTCCGCACACAATCTTTAGCATCGCATACTCCTTATTTAGCACAGTCGTTTAATAAAGTATATCGGCGAACAGTCGTTCGTGAACGACCTCATCCAATCTCGCGTGATACCATCACCATTTCTAAAAACAACTGGTATAAGATCTCAGATCAACCTGTGACGGTTGTGTGCCACATATCCAATACCTTCATGTGTTTCAAAGGTAGTTAAAATCGTCACCAAATAGTTATAGCGACCGATCCGTATCTAAGGCACCACGAGGAATCTGTAATACGCCATCCGGATTCGCATTAAAAAGCGTTAGTTCCTGACAAATGTTCTTACCACGCGCATTCAAACTCTGCTCATTCAACCCGAGTTGTACAATCATCTGACGGACCGGGATCACAATGCTATCTTACTGCAGAACAGAAGATCGCATCGAAAAATAGATTTATCATTGCCATGAAAACGTCAATATACTATATTGTATTTTTCATTATACTGAGTTGTAACATGATGAGTTGGCATTTTTTCCCACGCAGTCGATCCAGTCAAAGATTAAATTATTGTGCTTTTTCTACTCAGCCCCCCCTTTAAAGTTACGCAACAAGTCACTGCGCTGGATGGATTGTCGAACGATATGAAAGTATAAGAATCAAGGCTTCATAATTCCAGGTCCTACCTCTGCCCTTCAAATTTTTGCGAAATCTGTATCTCGTTTAAGAAAAAGCTGCCATTAACGAAGAACCAAGTATCAAATGTGTCGAAAGTTTCTTTAATCATATAATAAGTATTATATTCATACGACTAATGATGACCTGCTTAGGCTTCTAAAGAACAAAAGAGTTTAAGACTTTAAATCCTTTATTATAGCCCGCCGGACCTGTTTGATCTTTCCGGCGACAAAATCATTTATTAGTAATACTTAAAGGCGTACGACATTATATTAGGACGGTACCAAAGAAGATAGATCTTTTACTAGCAATTACGGTCATTTTAGACACTGCATTATTGATTTATAATGCAGTTCTTAAAAATGACCGTAATGTTTTAGTCAAAACTTTTATATAACATTCCGTTGACCGTATTTCTGTTACATTGCGCGCACATAAGGTTGACAAATTCATGCTTTTATATCCAATATCTCACAAGATACGCTGCGAGTAGATGTTGCCCTTGTTGTCATTTGCAAAGAAATGCATATAAAGCCATAATCACTGTGTCGTTTGCGCTATATTTCAACTTTTTTAGTCGGCATCGTCTATAGTACCTCAGCTCTAATGCCACACTCTCGGATTGACGTCCGGTCCTTTACCAATTTGTGGTGAACACTAATTTTAATATACAATTGTAACAATTAACTTTCAAACCCAATATTTTAGATTATTTTAATTTTTGCTTGAATAAATTACAAATATAGATCGACATATGTATATTTCAATAAGATTTACTTCATTAGATTAAATTCTGTATAAAGCGCATAGTGGTATGCCTTAAAAACTAATAGTACCCTTTTCAGGACTATTATACATGGAGAGAGAAAATTGCATCACGATACGTTAATTTAATTGGTAATGGGCCTCAATTATCATGTTGTTAGAAAGAGATAGGAAAGCGAGAGGATGTAAACCTGCAGTAAGCTGAAGTACTTGTAATTAGCCGTATTTATAGACATATAATTGCCTTGATATCTAGTGTGATCGTCTTTATTAGAAAATCCAAACGTTAGATTTATGGTTGAATGACAGCGAGTAAATTATGCACGCAATTTTACTACAATACCATTCGACGGTGTATCGCGGGTGAATGTAAGATCGAACATCTTATGCTGTCAAATTAAATCTTAATTAGATCTTCGATTACAAGTGTAGGGTCTTGGTGGTATAACATTTGCGCTGATGTAGATTCAGAAAATGTATGCACTAGGATTAAAAAGTCGTAAATCTAAGCTGCAGGACCTAGTCTTGTTCATGACCTGCACGTCAGGCGTAACAGAACGTGCAAAAGGCTAAATTGAACTATGGTACAAATTTCACTTCATGAAGCGGGTTCCTCATAGAAACTTCTACTCAACTAACGTAAGAAGTGGCTTCTTATTTATAATGATGTCAAAGCGTGAACACAAATTGATAGTCGACTGCTTCAATTATATAGTCAAAATAATTTTTATTGAAACTCGCAAAGGTAATCAAGTTGGAGAGCATTAAATCTCATTCTGTTCGATTTTTTTTAACCTTTAATATAAATATATATCCGACTCATGTACGATGTATAGGAGAAGTGCTGGCGTTAAATTGTTGTATAAATCGTCGATGGGGAAGTGCTTCATTCGCACAAATGTCGTTTTTGTCGTCTGAAGACTCTTCGACTTGTTTTATTGGCATGACAAATAAGCATCATGACCATCCGCCATAGTTAATTTCCATTGCAATCCTCTTGGAATAGCTGGTTTTGGTCGCAGCTGAACGATCTTCTGTGTAACTGCTCTCTGTTGTCGGTGTATACACACTAGCACCGACGGTAAAATAGAGCGCGTGGAAAGCGTAGTATTAGACGTGTTGTTCAGATATGCCACACCATGTACGTCTTGCCCCACATATTGATCATTTATTGTTTTGACAACAACGTAGATCACGCGTCGACGGAGATATTTTTTGTTGTACACACAGATCTCCATTCGCGTCCCCCCATAGTCCTTAATTTGTCAAAGGATCTGAAGCTTAATAAGGGAGGGAAAGGTATGTTATGATATGGTATCGGAAGCGGCTATACAAATTGACGACCTGTAATAGGCTGCTGTACAAGATCCGGGATGTCTTCGGTATTGATCATCGGGAAATTAATCAATAATTATATCTTGGAGCTCAATTAAATGAAGCTCAATTTTTTTGTGAAATCATCAGAGCAACACGTATGTCTTTACACACCACGTTGTTATGTTTAATTCTATGTAAGTTGACCTCACCACCACTAGATTGTGTCTTACCGACCTCGTAACTTACAAAACGATTCTACAAAAACGGCATCAATTGCAAAAACGATTCGTTATTTTTTCACCCGCATTATATAGATACTTAAAAATAGTTTGTGGTCACGCGCGATTACATAAATTTACAAGACGTATGAAGTATTTTACGTATTATTTTTCAAAACTTCGGGCACCCAAGTACCTGCATTGATCTTTCAGTAATACATTATTACCTAAATGTATAAAGGAACTCTATTAGAACTCTAGACTACCGAGACGCATACAAAATTACATATTTTGGCGAAATCCATTCGAACGTGTAACTTAGCGTTAGGAGCTCTTGCCTATGTAAGCCAACGCTCTCCCATTTCATGTTGAAACAATGCAGTAGGCTCTTCAATACGTGACCTTAGTGTCAATACCCGATGACGCATGGATTTGGATTATTTATTTGCCGCGAAAGGCACAACATTTCGAATTACTTTTAAAAACTTTATTATGATGGCTCTAAGCATTTAAAACGCTGCTACCAAGAATTTAGTAGATAAGATTTTGTTGCCGCCCCTGTATACATTATGAATACGATTGCGCGTCGTTTTCCTAATGATCTACGATACCTCAGTTTGATAGAAAGCGGGTAGTCGTTCTATTACCCGAAAAAAAAACAATTTATATCTAGTACTCATCGTTTTGGACACCGCTCACATCGTGATTTTGCAACTAGGTATCCCCGCTTATCGGAAAGAATGAATATAATATCTACGTTGTTGAGAAGTCGAGCACCTCCGACGCCATAATTTACGATCGCCTAAAAGCCGCGGCTTAAGTCGCCGCTACCCCGCTCGAACGTCATTTTAATATGCTAAATAAAGCCTTACGGATATCCGGCGTTCGAGCAAAAAAACTCTCAAGAACAAAAGATGATTTCGTAGATGGAGAGTCTCACATATTTCTTGAAAGTCGTAAAACCGTACGATGACACGATAAAAATAAAGTAGACAAGATTGCGAGCAACAGAATTGCTATAATCATGTACTTGCAAATATTGAGCGAGTCTAACTTTTTGTCATCCATTAGAATGTATATTGATGCGAGAGCGTAATGCGAAGAATGTCGATGATGTCATCTAGAGTCTTTTTGTAGCGCCCAGTTCACGTGCATCTTATGTTCATTATTAAGTTCTCTACCAAAAATCTATTTTTTTTATTATTCTAGCCAGGTCGTGGTGTATTGTATACCAAGTAAACAACCGAAACGCTTTGCGCGAAGAAAGACGTCTTTGCACCGGTCCTAAGTAATCAATGGCTGGGTTATTGTTTATGAAGTCCATCATATCGATGAGGATCATGGCGCGTCTTGCGTAGCAGTAGATCGTCGTCACACGTTAGTTACATCATTCCACCTGAGTCCGATAAAGTTCTTTAGCTTGTGTAGTAGGGTTAACTTTGAGTTAAACTTCGCCGTCTTCAACTTTACCAATTTTCCTCGCAAAAGGTGTCACAATTTACCAATTTAGTTGTCGCTGAGCGCGTTGTGAGCCGCTTCAATCATACAGCTCATAGACCTGTAGCGTATCGGCGTATGATCGAAAATCTGTGAATGCCTCACCCGATCGCCGCACTGAGTGTTACGTGACGACTTAACAACTCTGATTTGAGTTATTACCGTGGAGATCACGGCAATCTGTGTCTTGGGTTTATGCATGTGATGTACCCTCCTTTCGTTTAGCTCATCGCTGTGTTATATTTTATGTTGAGTTACAGGTCATTGTGTTGCAGCAACACTTACGTTAGGTAAAAGCTATCCAAAAAATCAATTCGGACCCTTTGCTTATCGTACGAATCCATTAGTAAGGCAATGAAGAATGGAACGTGAGAGAGACCGAGAGGCAAAGCCACATCGGAACTACTGGAAAATATGTTATATTTCTATTGTGAGTCTGCCTTTCGAAAATAATCGAAAACGTAGATCCTCTCACATTCTCTTTTGGTCGCCAATACAAGATAGAGGTCGTATTGATCAATTGGTGAATTAAAAAGGTGGTTCGAAATGGAAGCGCCTTTTCTTGGATTCTATTGTGGGAAAGTTCATTTTAAGACTATACTTTTTAATTCTCGAATGTAATACTACTTTAGCTCATAATCGTGGACTGACACACTTTGTAAGAGCAAGTTAACACTTCTGCTCAAATCGAATCAAACAATTTGCAGATATATTCGCTTGTCGTTTTTTGACTGTTCGAGTTGCACTGAGGTAATAATGGTAAGCAATATAGGAAACGTAAAATATTGGTTGAGCTACATACTATCTAGACTTCTATGCTATTACAACGTTGGTCTCTCAAAAGACCAGACGCTCATTTCAAAGCGTGTCATGAACAAGAAGATGGCACAAGGATTGCCAGTGGAATCGTAGTCCACGCTCTTAAAAGGGAGCACGAAACATTGAAAGATGAGGAGATTTTATATATGCACAAAATAGACAAAATATTGAGCTCGCTAGTATGTATCCAATGCGTACGAATATACACATAAATGGATCATTCATGTCTACTTCGTCGTATCTCTATGGATGCACTCACTCTCTCACTTGGTCAATCAAAAAAATTGTGACATATCCAGTCAACTATCATTGTGCGACACGAATAGGGCGCATCGACGATATAACCACAGTTCGACAGCAACATCCACCTTCCATCAGTTAGACCGCGTTGCCTCCATCTCCTCCATTCCGCTTCACTTGATCGATCGGCAGTGTATTTATGTGTAGTTGTCGTCTTGGTGGTGTCGTTCAGTTTAGATGGAAGACACAGCACAGTATCAAAATGTCACCTTCAAGTGCAGAAAGAGATGGATTTGGAACGGCTTGACCCGACATCAGACGACAGGTAAACAAACGCAACAAGAGCAGACAAGACACTGGGTAGCTAGCAGACACTATTTGGTGGTATTGCTAGTGGAACGCAGACGCTTGACCGCACAATGATAGAACGCACGATGCAAATGATGTGTGAGAGTCATCGCAAAAGAAGCTGCTGATGTTGATGGTTTTGAAAGACAGGAAAGAACAGAGCTGTGAACGGAAAAATTCTTTTGCTGTTTGTTTGGCTGGGCATACATACTACTAATCTTGCGATCTTTCCAATTCTTTTTGATTGTGCTGGCCTACCTGATCTAAAGTAAGCTCGATTCTAACCGAACTCGCCATTTATGCAAGACTAACACATCAGTCGGTTGACGACATCTACCACCAAGTGGTAGTAGTGGTAGTAACGATGTATATACAGCCTTCTTCAGGCCCTGATGATGAAGTTAGTAACAGGTATCTGCTCTGTGGAGGATATGACGTCCATAAACGTAGGTACATTGGCCCTCTCGGTCTACGACAAACATGTGGCCGAATATACTGACAGTAAAATTGGTAGCATCCGTTACATGGCTCCTTCGCGAAAACACAGAATATTGATACTTGCATCGTAGGTTTATTATGCATGCTGTGGCAAAGGTTCTTGTGTGTCAACACAACAACTGTAATGGTGTTGAACGAAGCGAAGTATGAACATAGATGATTGCTCTGACTCCACCATATTATTGCGGAGGCCAAGTCTCTGTTCATTTGCCGTGACGTTCGTAGCATTGTAACGACTTCACTTTCGATATGATCGTAAACATGTGTATGCTCGAACGGATAGTGTACATCGCCGGTGTTGTCGTTTATCATCTCTTCTGAGGTACACGTTGTCGTCTTTTCGAATGTGCAATGCACGGTTTTCTTCTCTAAACATACATGTTTGCACAGCCGCAAAGCAGACACAGTCTCTAAGCGTTGCGCATAGCTTGTGCAGATGAACCTTGTGCCATCGTATCACACGCAACAGCATCCTACCTGACCTACACAGACGTACCTGCAACTACCTGCCACGCAAAGACCCGCCATGTATTTTCGCGACTGGCAAGCTTCTTTGTACACGACGTCAGTCTTCACTGCGTGCGGGCCTCAGTGCTGGCTGTACCACATTCCACCGTACCAAGAAGCCAATACCAGTAGCCCACCGCTGTTGCGTCTTGTTTCGCACGGAACACTGCACAAGCTGCCATCCCGTCGCCTCGTCCACGTCCACTGCATCTCACATCCTGCTCTCTCCCGAAGAGGCTGCGCAAGACCCCATCGCGCCTTACACGTTGCCACAACGCCGATCTGCTCTGCGCCTTCTCGAGCCACTGATGCTCGACCATAGCTTGCACAGCCACCATATCGATACGTAGCGAGAGAGCGCAACCCCACGCAAAGTGTCAATGCACGCGCGAAGCCACGACTGTGGGCGTCACGAGAAGTAGCAACGCGCTTCACGGCTGCATGTCCACACGATAAGTATCGCTTTAGCGTCCGGGACCAAACACGTGTGTACAAACGATGTGCTACGGCAAACTTGCACATCGCGTCGGACGTGCTGCATGGAGGGACCCAAAGCCTCCACTAGAGTCAGCAAGCTGGCCCATCTGCTTGCCCAACTGTTGACCTGGACTCGCCCTGATCTCCATCCTCCACACTGCATCATTGTCCCTGTCCTTGCTGTGGTCACACGCAGCCTTCTGTTCGCCGTCTTATGGCCAGCGCTCGTGGCTGACAAACTCAGTCGAGACGAGACCTCGTTCGTATCATCCGAAGACGCGGCACCACCTTCTGTCGCCACATCACACTGCCTACAGCGCTACGCTAGTGGGTCTGCATCACACTGTGTTCCGCTTTCATGGCCCACTTGCGTCGTCGACTGCAAAAAGCGGAAAGAGCACTATAAGGCTTTGCGCTCAACACGACGCACCAGCACCACGCATTTGCCGTTGGTCCGGCTCTACCCGGTGACGCCACTCGGTGGCTCCTGACCAACAGCCTTACACTTGGTGTTTGTATCGACACAATCGCCGCCTACTTTTCGACCGCTTGACATCCAAGCGTTGACTGGCATCAAGTAGGTGGACCACCTACCCCGAGCCGCGGATCCTCACGACGCGAACACCAGCCGTGATTGGCTCCTTGCAGCTGCCCGTCCGCTCGTCGTCCACTTACTCTGACGCAGGTACACACCACCCGCGTCCACCGTGGCACGCTAAGCGCCTACTTTGCCTTTTGCCACCGCACGCGCACGCCCGCTCGCTCGCACGTAACCGCAGCCCTAATTTCCCTGACCATCACTCGGGTCCGCACTCGTGCCTTGCAACTTCAACGCACATGGCGTCCGTGACCTTTTCCGAGAGCACTACGTCCGTCGCGCAGCCACTTGTGCTCGCGCCCGTGGCCGCCGACGTGCCCGGCGTGACGGACAACGTCACGCGCGGTACGCTCGTGCTGGCGGACGACACGACGTACGCCGGGTACTCGTTCGGCGCGGCCACGAGTATGTCGGGCGAAGTCGTGTTCAACACGGGCATGGTCGGGTACCCCGAGGCGCTGTCCGACCCGTCGTACTGCGGCCAGATCCTCGTGCTCACGTACCCGCTCATTGGCAACTACGGCGTGCCCGACATGCACGTCAAGGACGCGTTCGGCCTGCCCAAGTTCTTTGAGTCCAATACAGTGCACGTCGCGGGCCTCATCGTGTCCGAGTACTCGTTCCAGCACAGCCACTGGAACGCCGTCCAGTCGCTGGGCGCCTGGCTCGCGCACCACGGCGTGCCGGCGCTCTTTGGCATTGACACGCGCATGCTCACGAAGCGCATTCGCTCGCGCGGCGCTGTGCTCGGCAAGATTGAGTTTCCCGACCAGCCCACGACGATTCAAGACCCCAACAAGCTCAACCTCGTGGCGCAAGTCACGACCAAGCAAGTGAACGTGTACAACGAAGGCGCGTCGCCCAAGATCGTGGCGTTTGACTGCGGCATGAAGTACAACATCATTCGGTACTTGGTCGGCAAGGGCGTGGAGCTCACGGTCGTGCCGTACGACTACGACCTGCCGCACAGCGAGCTGCAGTACGACGGGATCTTTATCAGCAACGGCCCGGGCGACCCGACGATGGCGTCCAAGACCGTGGACAGCATTCGATGGGCCATCAACGTGGAGACCCCCAAGCCGATCTTTGGCATCTGCTTGGGCAACCAGATCCTCGCACTTGCGGCCGGCGCGACGACGTACAAGATGAAGTACGGCAACCGCGGGATGAACCAGCCGTGCATTGACATGCGCACGACGCGGTGCTACATCACGCCGCAGAATCACGGCTACGCCGTCGACTCGAACTCGCTGCCGGATGGATGGAAGACGTTCTTTATGAACGCCAACGACAAGTCGAACGAAGGCATCATCCACGAGTACAAGCCGTTCTTCTCGGTGCAGTTTCACCCCGAGGCGTGCGGCGGCCCCACGGACACGGCGTTCCTCTTTGACATGTTCTTGGAAAAGGTGAACAGTGCGCCGCCCAAGCTCACGGTCCTGGACACTTCCCTGTACGACTGCCCGACGTTTTCCAAGGTTTTGCTGCTTGGTTCGGGTGGCCTGTCCATTGGCCAGGCGGGTGAATTCGACTACTCTGGCTCGCAGGCTATCAAGGCTTTGCGCGAAGAAGGCGTGACCGTCATTCTGGTGAACCCGAACATTGCCACCGTACAGACGTCGAAAGGTCTGGCTGACAAGGTGTACTTTGTACCTGTGCGTGCCGAGACGGTGCTGGAGATCATCAAGAAGGAAAAGCCGGACGGCATTCTGGTGAGCATGGGCGGCCAAACAGCTCTGGCGGTTGGTATCGAGCTGTACTTGAATGGAGACCTCGAGCGCTACCACGTGCGTGTCATGGGTACGCAGATCGAGTCGATCATTGACACTGAAGATCGCGAGAAGTTCTCAGCGAAGCTGGATGAGATTGGCGAGACTATCGCGCTGAGCCACCCGGCGACGACTGTTGAGGGTGCTCTGAAGGCTGCGAACGATATTGGCTACCCTGTGCTAGTGCGTTCTGCTTTCGCGTTGGGCGGTCTTGGCTCGGGTTTCGCCGCAAACGATGAGGAACTGCGTGTACTGGCCACCAAGGCACTTCACGGTTCGGCTTCGAAAGGATCGATCAAGCAGATTTTGATCGACCAGGATCTGCGCGGTTGGAAAGAGGTTGAGTACGAGGTTGTGCGCGACGCCAAGGACAACTGCATCACGGTGTGCAACATGGAGAACTTCGATCCTTTGGGCATCCACACGGGTGACTCGATTGTTGTTGCCCCGTCGCAAACGTTGTCTAACAGTGAGTACTTCAAGCTCCGCTCGACGGCTCAGAAAGTGGTCCGTCACTTGAACATTGTTGGCGAGTGTAATATCCAGTACGCGCTGGACCCGCACTCCGAGCGGTACTGCATCATCGAAGTAAACGCTCGTCTGTCCCGCTCGAGTGCTCTTGCGTCGAAGGCGACAGGGTACCCGTTGGCCTATGTCGCGACCAAGATCTCGCTGGGCATTGACCTCGTTTCGATCAAGAACAGTGTGACGAAGACGACCACCGCCTGCTTCGAGCCCAGCCTTGACTACTGTGTCGTGAAGATGCCGCGTTGGGATCTGAAGAAGTTCTCGCGCGTGTCGAATGACTTGGGCAGTTACATGCTGTCCGTGGGTGAGGTGATGTCCATCGGCCGTAACTTCGAGGAATGTATCCAGAAAGCGGTGCGTATGGTGAACCCGAACCTGGACGGTCTAGATGGCAACGCTGTCGACAACGAGACGAATCCCGAAGTGCTCGACGCTCAGTTGAGCCACCCTACAGACGAGCGTCTGTTCTACATCATCTCGGCCCTGGATGCCGGCTACACGATTGACCGCGTGCACGAGCTGACAAAGATCGACAAGTGGTTTTTGTCCAAGCTGGCGCGCATCTCGACGCTTCGTCAGGCCGTCCCCAAGTTTACACTCGACACGCTGAGTGAGCGCTTCATGCGTACACTGAAAGTGAACGGTTTCTCCGATCGTCAGATCGCTGCCAAGCTGCCGGACGCCTCTGCCATGCAAGTGCGCGAGCGTCGCAAGGCTTTGGGCATTCTGCCTTGTGTGAAGCAGATCGATACGCTAGCTGCTGAGTTCCCGGCGCAGACGAACTATTTGTACATGACGTACGGCGGCTCTGAGGACGATATCCCGGCGAGCGAGGAGGCCATTGTGGTGCTTGGCTGTGGCGCGTACTGCATCGGTTCGTCCGTGGAGTTTGACTGGTGCGGTGTGAGTGCTGTACGCACGATCCGTGAACTCGGCAAGCCAGCTATTGTAGTAAACTACAACCCCGAGACCGTGAGCACCGACTACGACGAGAGCGATCGCCTGTACTTCGAGGAGCTGAGTCTAGAACGTGTGCTGGACATTTGTGACCGCGAGAATCCGGAGGGTGTGATTGTGTCTGTTGGCGGCCAGATCCCGAACAACCTCGCGATGCCGTTGTCCAAGGCCGGCGTGAACATTTTGGGCACGGATCCGGAGAGCATCGATCAGTGCGAGGACCGTAACAAGTTCTCGGCGCTTCTGGACACGCTGAGCGTTGACCAGCCGCGCTGGGCCGAGGTGAAAGAGATTGGCGCTGCCTTGGAGTTTGCGAAGGAGGTGCAGTATCCTGTGCTCGTTCGCCCAAGCTACGTCCTCTCGGGTGCTGGTATGATCGTGGCTTCTGACGAGTGCCAGCTCGAGAACTACCTGAACAGTGATGCCGTGAAGATGTCGCGCTCGATCAGCGTGTCGAAGTTTATCCTGAATGCGAAGGAGATCGAGTTCGACGGTGTCGCCAAGGACGGTGCCATTCTGAACTACGCCATGTCGGAGCACGTGGAAAACGCTGGCGTGCACTCTGGCGATGCCACGCTGGTGCTGCCTGCGCAGAAGCTGTATGTGGGCACGATTAAGCAGGTGAAGCGCATTGCCAGTGCTATCGCCCAGGCGCTGAACATTACCGGGCCGTTCAACATTCAGCTGATGGCCCGTGACAACGACGTCAAGGTGATTGAGTGCAACCTGCGTGCGTCGCGTACGTTCCCTTTCATCTCGAAGACGTTCGACGTGAACTTCATCAACCTGGCGACGAAGGCGATGATTGGCCTGCCGGTCAAGTCAGTGCCGATTGCTCTGATCGACATTGACTACGTTGGCGTGAAGGCGCCGCAGTTCTCGTTCACGCGTCTGCACGGCGCCGACCCGAGCCTAGGTGTTGAGATGGCGTCAACTGGTGAGGTGGCGTGCTTTGGCACCGACATGCACGAGGCGTACCTGAAGGCGCTGTTAAGTGCTGGGTTCAAGATGCCGAAGGAAAAGAAAGTGCTGATCTCAATCGGTAGCGAGGACATCAAGCGGGAGTTTGTTGAAGGTGCGCTCATTCTGCAGGAGTTGGACTACACGATCTACGCTACGCTTGGCACGCACGAGTACTTGAACACCCACGGCGTCAGGAGCATTGCGTTGCGCAAGCCTTCGGACCCCGAGAGCGATCTGCCCAGCGTGATTGATTACATTTCGTCGGGCAAGATCGAGCTGGTGATCAACGTGCCGGAGGGCACGAACCGTGAAGAGCTCACGAGCGGCTACAAGATCCGTCGCGCCGCGGTGGACTTTGGTGTGTCGCTCATCAACAACATCAAGTGCGCGCTGCTGTTCGCGCAGGCGACGCAGAAGGTGCGCAAGCTCGAGATCTGCAACATTGCCGAGTACTACGCGATGCCCACGATCGGCTGGCGCCCAGGCCAGAAGCTCACGGCGCGCAAGATGTCCATCTTCTGAGTGGCCATGTATGAAGTAGATTCCAGCTTAGCTTGTTTGCACTTATCGGTGGATCAGTAAGTGCATGTTAATATTCCACATACAAGCGCTTTTCGCATCAGCTTGGTGACTCACTCACTGACTGTCTACGTTGTAAACACATACCGTCATTGGAGACAGCAGCAGCATCGAGTGACAAGATGAACTTCAAGACAATGCGTCGCTGTCATTGCTCCCTTTATTCGTTGATTGGCGACCACGTGTGCGTGCGTGCTGCAACGGGCCCTATCGCTACTGCACTCCATTACCTGCTTACGAGCAGCTTGCCGCTAGCAGTGCCACGTGTGCCTTGATCACCTTTGCCGTCTGCTCGACTGCCAATCGAGACTCGGCAGCAGCAATCCAGTCCTGCGAGACTTGCGCAGGCAGGCCAGACAGCCCCTTCATCTCCCCGACGGCCTCCTCAATGTCGCCTGCCCTCAGAGCAAACTCAGCGCGAGATAGCACTGCATCAGTGTCGGCGCCTTCGATCGGGCCTCCAGGCGGAATCATTAGCAGGGACAAAGCTGTGCCGAACACCTGACTGACGATCCCGCCATGCTCCGGCACCAATGCAGTACGGTGCCCAGCGGACTTGACCACCTTGAAGCGTTCCTGAAGCTGGCCTACAGAAGGCGCACCGTGCTCGATCACGTCCTGCGGCAGCGACTGAACGACCGCCTCAATGAACGGGTCGCTTCTCGCCGCCTTGCGCAGCGCGCGAATCTCGCTACGCAGCGGGGCTGCAGCCTCGACGCGGTCTGAGAGTGCCAGTGCGGCCATGGATGCCTTGTGCACACGGTGACTAAAAGCCTCGTACGTTGACGAGCTGTCCAGTACCGTACCAAGGGCACGCAACTCGGCTCGGTAGTTTTGGAGCTCGTGCACCCGTTTCTCACGCTCCTCCGCCAGCGTCTTCTGCATCTTCTCCGTCGCGTTCTCGAGTTGCTGAGCGTAACGCTCCTCGATCGCCTTGCTCTCGCGTGCAAAGGTGCGTTGCAGTTCCGACAGTAAGCTCGCGCGCTGCTGGTTTACGTTGCGCGCCAGGTCATCGGCATACTGCTTCTTGAGGGCAGACATCTCCTCTCGCGACTGGCGAGACAGCAGCTCTTGCTGCAGGCGCAACTCACGGGCAAGTAGCTCCTTGTGCAGCTCGTCCTGGCGGCTTAGCACTTCCGCGCTTTTCTTTTGGGCATCCTCCTCCATGCGGCGAAGCGACTCCAACAGACGCACAGCCTCCCACTTCGAGCGGTGCTTCATCTCCGTCGCTAGCTGCGCGACGCGGATAGCCAGCGCATCAGCGCCGAGTTCCTGCAACAGCAACATACACGTGTCACCTACAACCGCCAGTATCTAACATTATCAAGACAAACGCACGTCAATCCCAGCCAGATACTGCTTGTTGATCTCGGCGGCGGCCGCATCCGACTCGGCTTTCAGTGAGCTGAGCAGGTCGTTCTATAGCACAAAACTTTTGTCAGCACAAGTAACATGATCCAATCCATCAATTCGTATGACGTACCGTGGTAGCCTGGATCTGCTTATCTATCTGGTGAGTAAGGTGCTCAGGACTGGCTTGCTTGGTCAGCTTAGCAATCTCGTCGCGAGCCTTGGCCGTGGCCAAATCGACCTTGTTCTCAATAGCCGTAGCGGCAGCGGCCACGGTAGCGCCCACTGTCTCGGCATCTCCTCCCTCCTTGTGCTTTCCATTCTCCACGCCCCCAGCGACAGTCTTCTTGGCCCCTACCTTCTCCTTGAGCTTCTCAACCTTCATCATCGCTTTCTCTGCCTTATGCTGAGCCTTCTCAAGCTTTTTCTCTGTCTTTTCCATCTCTTTCTCCTCCTTCTTCCCCTCCTTTCCCTCCTCCTTCTCCTTCTTTTCCTTCTTCTCTTTCTTCTCTTTCTTCTCTTTCTTGTCCTTCTTGTCCTTCTTGTCCTTCTTGTCTTTCTTGTCCCCCTCCTTCTCCTTCTTTTCCTTCTTCTCTTTCTTGTCCTTCTTGTCCTTCTTGTCTTTCTTGTCCCCCTCCTTCTCCTTCTTCTCTTTCTGTACCTTCTGTACCTTCTTCTCTCCTTTCTCTGCTTCCTTCTTCTCCTTCACCACCGCCACCTCTTTCTCCTTCCTCGTTGTCGCCTCCTCCTCCTTCTTCTTCTTCCCCGCTTCCTTCTTCTCCTCCCTCGCCCTCTTCTCCTGCTCCACGTCTCGCTGGCCCTTCGTAATCACAGCACTCAGGTCCTCCGCCAAGCGCCTCTTCTCCATCACAGGCGCTGCTGCCCCCTCCGGCCCCAGCACCTGCTCGCGGAACTTGATCCAACGCTCGTTGTCCCGCAGCGCCGGCGGGTTCCACTCCGGATGCTTCGAAATGTACACCGCCACAGCCACTGGCGCAGACAAAAGGCCCACGAGGAGCACCTTTTTCGACAGCGACGAGCCGCTCGCACGCGGGTCGCCAGCAGACGCGACGGGTCTCGAAGCACTCAGCAGCGTCTCATTTGGTCGCGGCGGCTGCTTTGGCGCGTCGAACGGCTTCGTGGGAGGCGCACTGAAGGCGCGCAGAGACGGACCGCGTCGGGCCGCGGGCGTCCGCAAAACTTGGCGCAACATCTTCCTCTTTGATCGAGTGCGAACTTAAGCGCGCGTGAGTTTAGAAATGGGAAAAACACAGCAGCGCGGCGGGTGGGCTGGCGTTAGAAATACGACGAGATGCACCAAATTTGTGCTCGCGCGGTTTGGTCCAGTGGGGGTTTGTGTGAAGTAACCGACACAACACGCAGACAGAAACGTGTGCAGCATGTGCGAGATGGGAAAGAGAGAGAGAGAGAGAGAAGAGGTATGGCACGCGCGATACTGTTCTACGTCCTGTCTTTACCGCCGATTTCGTGTCAACGAGAGAGAGGCAGACTGTGCGCTATCCGTGACATCCCGTTATTCGGTGTTGCAAGTGGAAACAGATGATGGAGCATTGACACGGGTCGTCCTTATCGGGCGGTTCGTCGGACACGGAGACCTTCACGCATTGTGTACTGTCCCTGTGCCTTCTTCCAGTCAAGGTCTCGACAATGGAACATGGTGGATCTTTATTGTGCATATAACTTGTAACTTGTTAGAGACGTGAACAAGTAAAGTAGAGGGACCAAAGACTGCGTGCATTCCAGATCATGCATTATGACATGCAGGTGCTACTGGTTCTGCTGAGTCTTGTGCCGCAGCATGTTCGCCACAGTCCGTTGTGTCGGGGTGGATATCCTGTACTGCACCGACTGCAACGATAAAGACAAAGACTCCACTACACAGACCTCAGCTTGTGAAGGAGTCGGTCGCTTTAGTACACGACGTCGTACAGGCAACGACAGTCGTGACATTGCTGTCGCAGTCGACAGGCTCAATCTACAGTCCGTCTTGGCGCAGTTGCAAACGGTGAGTGCAGCAAATAATGCAATGACTTGTTTCGTGTAACAAGTGGTGTTAACACACCTGTTCGTCTCACCTGACATGCTCGACTTTGACCAGGGCCTCGGTCTTACTAGTCGGTGTTCTTCCAGTTCCTTCAATATACTTTTTCCAACAATGTGATGACAGTCCACGCCGTCGTTGCGCTAGCGAAGCTGAAACCGATGTTGCAGGGCTGCACTACGTTGTCATGGAGGAAATCGTCCGTCGTCCGTCTGTATGTCCGTCAAAGCCATTTAGGTAGCGTACGACGACACGGTCCGCGACACATTTGCCGAAGCGACGAGTGGCTCGGTCTACGATGCTAAAGGTGGACGAGTAAGCGACTCGTGCATTCTCGTCCAAACACGGCCGAAAGCGATCCATTCCGCTCTCGTACACATCATCTAAACGAGGCATGGCCCAGAAACTAAGGGGAGCTGACTATAAGCGAGCCGTCAACTCAAAGACGCATCTCGCCGTGTCGGTTAGTCAAGAGCTCCTTCTTTACTCAACAACCTGTCGTAGCCCAACTCTCGGATCGAATCGCACACGCTACCTCTTTACATTAACACTACATGCCTCACTTCTGTGCTCGCTCGACAATCGGTCATCGCAACAACAGCTGCAAGTCGCGACTCTTGCTTTTTCCAGGAAAATGCCACCGACCCCGGATCGTCACTACGTTTGTTAACAGCTTTGACACGCAAACGTGACGTCACACGGACGTTGAAGCTATCACCACCAATCGTGGCGTTGTTTTTCTACCGGTAGTACCGGTATCAACCGACGAAGGCCCGAATTTGGCCCTCCCGCTGCTCGCTCACTCTCAGATCCGCGCGACAAGTCACCAATGACTGCGATGACTGTCGTAGTGGATGGCGCGTGGGGCATTGCGTGCAAAGGCTGCGACCGCCTCGTGGCCCGCCACTCGCAGCTGTCGTTCGTCCTCGAGAACGCCACGGCCGTGCACCTCACGCTGGACAAGACGCTGCTGTGCGACGGGCAGCTCGAAGCCCAGCCACAAGAAGCCGACGGCAGCTGGAGAGTGTACAGTCAGAAGGGCGTGTCGCCGCCACTCGAGTTCACGAAGATCCGCACGACGAACGCGTTCAAGCGCGAGCGGTTGCCGTATGAGTTGTGTTGCTTGACGTGCAACGCAAAAGTGGCGTCGGAGGGGTTCTTGGACGAACTACCGAAAGAGTCGATGCTGTTGCTGGACTCGAGAGCATGTACCTGTGTGCTGGACCAATGCTTGCCGTACGGCATGGCAGGGGGAAACAAGGCGAGAAAGTGGGGGGTGATTTTGCGACAGCTGCAAGAGATGCATCTGCCGTTGAAGATTCTACGCCTTCAGGAGCTTTTGCAGGTCGGAACGGGCGACAAGGTGCAAAAGGCTGACGTGCTACCGGTGATTCGGCACACGGAAGCGTCTATTCGGAGCCAATTCACGCCAAAAGCAAAAATGTCGAAGCTGCGGCGGTACCAAGTGGAGCTGACGCTCTCGGCTTTGCTTGAGAACACCATTGTGTATCTGCCTACTGGATGTGGCAAGACTCTGGTGGCGATCAAAGTGATGGAAGAGATGAAGCGCTTGAACCCGCACAAGTTGGTGGTCTTTTTTGTACCAACAGGGCCTCTAGTGTCGCAGCAAGCGGCGTATACCCGGCGTGAGTCGAATTTCACAGTCAAGGAGTTTTCAGGGCAGCATGGGCATACAGCAGCCGCAATGAGCGCTTTTATCAAAGCTGATGATGTTGTGGATGCAGTGGTAGCAACGCCTCAGTACTTTTTAAATTTGCTGTTCAACGGGCGCACGAAGATCACGGATTATAGTATGATGGTGTTCGACGAAGCGCACCATGCTACTGGAAACCACCCGTATTGCGAGCTTCTGAAAGTACTGGCAACGGTGGACCTCCGGTTTCGGCCGCATGTTCTTGCTCTCACAGCCTCGCCATTTGGCGAAGCAGTGCGTGATACGTCTGGGCAAGTCGCGTTGAGAAAGCTTGTAAAGGCGTTCAATGCCGCCATAAACTTTCCCACGATTGCAGCGGAAGATTTGGAATCGAGCTTTATTCCGAAAGAAGCGCAATGGGTCACTGTGGAGGAAGGTGACTCCGAGCGAAAGCTCCGTGAAGGCATTAAGCACTATGTCGTGTCATTCTATCTGCAAATTACCAGACTGGCAAACGGGCAAGTGATGCCTTTCGAGTCCAACTACGACACCAACGACATGGAATTGTCGCAATTTCTTGCCAAGCTTCGACTATTACGAACGCAAGCAGAAAAGAAGGCACGGGAACAGTACGCACTGGAAAACAGCGCTTGTAGTGAGACGCCGGGGTTCGAAACAAGTACACGCCCACGGTCTGACTTGGAACTAATTTTGAAACACCTGCAAAAAGTCGCGTCAAGCTTCTATACCTTGAGTATTCATGGTGCGGCCACTGTTGCTGAACGATTGCGCAGGATATTCGCTGAATTGCAAGGTGCAGATTCCAAGAAGGGAAGACGAACTTTCGCGCTGATCGAACAAGCGTACTGCGCTACGATGAGCCCCGCATTGACCCACTTTCCATTGGATACATTCACGGGAGCTGACATTTCAAATCGCGTGCATCTTGTTGCAAAGTGTATCGTGAAAGCCGAATTCGACCACAGCTCCCGCGCAATCGTATTCGTTCGGCGCCGGAAAACCGCTATTTTGCTGGCAAAAGCAATGGAAGCCTTGGACGTGCTGCGTGAGCTCAATCCTACACGCTTCGTCGGACACAATTCGTATGAAGGCATGTCGTGGGAAGAGGAGCAACGACCAACGTTGGACCGCTTTAGACAGGGACGCATCCGGCTTTTGGTAGCAACCAATGTGCTCGAGGAAGGCCTTGACGTGCCTGAATGTTCACTGGTGATCCAATTCGACGGAGTCATTGGAATTACGAGTCTCATCCAAAGTCGGGGTCGAGCACGTCATAAGAATAGCACGTTTGTTATCTTCTGCTCAGCGGTCGGAATCGAACGCAATCAGAAACTAGTTGAAAATGAGAAAAGGCTGGTTTTGATGGCAAAAGCGGATGCGTCGAGGTTAGAGTCCAAGGCCATTGTAGCCAAGTTGATGGACTGTTACCAAGAGAAAGAAGCTGATACGTTGGACCTTGCACAGGAAGAAGGATCGACAAAATTACCAGAACGAGCAACATTCGATGCGGTGGCTGAAAAAGTATATAACATCGTTTTGGGTGGTGCTTTTATCGATGCCGACAAGCGATTGCAAATGTGCATTCTGGAACGGGTCAGTGACTTCGCCTCCGTTCGAATAGTGGATGAGCGCATTGGTTTGTGCACGCTAGCGGCCCCTCCAGACCAAGACATCTACTCCTCGTACAATACGCTGAGCTCCGGTGTAAATTTCTTGATTGAGCAACAATCTTTCTGGATGCGTTTTGAAAGTGATGACATCGAGAGTGCGGCAAGCGGAGTATTTGCAGAAAACATTGACAACGTTGGACTACATCGTGGGTTATTCACTCCTGCAGGTGCATTCGTGGAATTCGAAAGTTTTGGCAATACGGGAATACTAGAGATGGCTGCAGATGCGTTGACGATAAATTTTGGCTATTGCCGCGTGGATTTTGACATGCGGGCACTCTGCGAGCCGCTCGTATGGTTCGATCTGACTTCCACATCTACGCGCGTTGCTTGTGTGTACCTCGCTCTTCGAATTCCTCCATCGTTCTACGTCGAAGATCAGCGTGACTGCAGGAGATGCCAGTCGCACTCCCTCGTGTACTGCATAACGTTGTCTCGATCCGACTGTTTGAAGACCGACCTATGGAACCTTCGCGTGTACTTTTCGAAATTCGAGGTCGAGGTCCGAGAAACAAACATCCCAGTGACAAATGTGACAAATGAGAAAAAGGCTATTGCATCGACCAGACTGCGCTTCAGCTTACGCGTGGCATATGCCTTGCAGTGCCTTCTCTCCGACTGCAGCTATTTTACGAATGGAATCTTTCCTCCGGAATTTTATGACCTTCTTACGGATCTCGACGACGACGTTCAGGAAAAAGCGCTTCTTTCGTTCCGTCCACGCCCGAGTCGTATCAGTATAACTGACCAGTTTTTGCGTTTTCTCCAAAACGAGCGCGCTGTGCTAGTAGGACTCTGTACCAGCTTATCGTTGCAGCCAGGCCCTGTGGTTTACAAAGTGATCGTAACGCCTTCACGCATCGTATATTGCCACCCGGAGCCAGCTCCAAGCAATCGTGTGTTCCGTCATTGGGGGGCGGAGAATTTCATGTACGTGTATTTCCGCGATGACAACATGGAGCGGATGGACTACACATCTGTGATGATTGTAAAACGCATTCGGAATGTCTTGAAAAACGGGATTGAGATTCCACACATGAAAGCTGTAAAGTTTCGATTCCTCGGATGCTCACTAAGTCAAGTGCGCAACAGCAGTGCGATCTTCACTTTGTTGGATCACCACGAAATCAGGTCATGGATTGGAGACCTCTCATCTTTGAAGTCGCCGGCAAAGTATTTGAAGCGTCTCGGCCAAGCCTTCTCATCCACGAAAGAGGCGTTTAGCGTCAATCAGAGTGTACTTGATAATCCAATAGATGATATCAAGAATGACAAGCACATATTCACGGATGGGTGCGGCGAGATCACTCTGCTTGGGGCGGAAAACATTGTGAAGGAGCTCCGTTTGTCCTGTACACCTTCAGCTTTCCAAATTCGTCTTGGAGGTGCCAAAGGGGTTTTGGTGGTATCCGACCTCGGCAAAGCAAACCCCGACCAAGGTGAATGCATTGTGCTTCGTGAAAGCATGTCGAAATTCACATCCTTCCACACCATGCTCGAAATTGTCGCATGCTCCGGTAAATCAGAGGCGAACTTGACCCGCCAGAGTGTGCTGATCCTGAACGATCTCGGAATAAGCGAAGACGTGTTCATGGAGCTGCAAGATGAGTTTTTGAGCGACCTCAGCTCGCTCATCGCTTCCGACGAGGGCGCATACTTTGAGTTGAAGGCTGTGCTGCCATCATCAATTATATGGCAAATCGACGTTCTTGTCCGTAGACTTGGGGTGAAGGTTCTGGCTGACGAATTTCTTTCTTCGCTGGCAAGAACAATCTACCATTATCGGTTGGCAAACACGGTCATGCGTGCCAGAATTCCAATCGCAGAGGGACGCACATTGATGGGCGTGGCGGACTTCACCGGGACGCTGAAATATGGAGAAGTTTTCGTGCAGTATTCGGTGACTGACGACGAAACAGGAGCGGATAATTATGTGGCTCTGGATGGTGTCGACGTTGTTGTTCATCGAAGCCCTTGCCACCACCCCGGCGATATTCGTGTCCTTTATTGCAGGACAGACGTGCCTCCACAACTGCGCCAGCTCAAAGACTGCATTGTGTTTCCGTGCGAAGGGCCACGACCGCATCCTGACGAATGCACAGGCGGGGATTTGGATGGAGACACATTTGTCGTAATATGGGACGAGCGGTTGATTCCGTGTCGAACCAAAATTCACGAGCCCATGACCTTCGACGAAGATAACGGAGGAGACACGAGTCCCCGGGGCGATCGATATCACCAGTCGACGGACGATGACGGGCTGGTCGACTTTTACGTTCACTCGATCCAGGATGATATTCTTGGAGTCGCCTCGAATGCCCATCTCGCGCTGTGCGACTCGGTTGATGAAGGAAGCTTTGACGAAAACGCGAAGATATTGGCACGTGTTTGCTCAAAGCAAGTCGACAGTCTTCGTGCTGAGAAAGACCTGGAAATTGTGCGGGAGCTTGCACCAACAAGCTATCCGGACTTTATGCAAAATAAGGAAAAGCCCTCGTACCCGTCGAGGAAAATTCTGGGCAAGATGTATCGCCGTTGTAAGGCCATTTTCGACAGCACAACGACGACGGGTGCTAGCCAAATGCCGTTGCGTGACGATCACTTTCTCACAACGGGCTACATGGACTATCTCGCTCAGGCGAGAGTCCTCTACCGCCAGTACAAGTTACGTGTCCATGCTCTATTGCTCATGTCAGGAGCGCAAACCGAGGCAGAGCTCGCTACCGGCATGATCGTGGAGCCGCGAAGTGAGTACAAAGCCGACTATTTCCGCTATGGAGAACAGTGCAAGGATGCATTTTACGCTCTACAAGCTTCATTCCGAGCCCAGTTTGATCACGACATCTCCACCTTCGAAAAGGGCGAAGAGCTCAAATTCGCTGCCGCATGCTACTTCGTTGCTCATGACGATTCTGACGCATTGTCGCGCTGTTTGAGTTTTCCGTGGATCGTGATCGATCTACTAGTGACAGTCAAAACGAGCAATACTGGCAACACACATTTCAAGCTGTGGACTCCAGTTCGTTTGTCCATATACGCCAAAACGATTCCGAAGTTGCAATTGTGCATTTTGGCCGAAATCGCGACGAACACTGAAGAGCTGCTGGCGGACTTATTTGATCGACTGGTTGCAGTGTCTTCGTTGCGCTCTGAGATGCCTAGCAACGTGCAGAAAAAAGAGCTAGATCTCATCCTGTTCGGTTCCTCTGGACTGCTCACGTTTGAGAAACAGTCTGATTTGGATGTGATGGTTTGCTGTTCATCCAATCGTGGCTCGTTGCAGGCCATTGCTCAGGCTTTAGAGGGCTCGCACGACAACATTGTTCTCAAAGATGATATTCGCGTTCCTCTTCTATCGTTTTCTTTTCAGCAATGGTCCGTCGAGATGTGCAAGCTTTCGAATGGGCCTGTGAAAACTCGCTTGTTCCGCACGTACATGGAGAGGTACAACTTTTTTTGGCCGTGTGTTTACTTTTTGGTACGATGGGGGAAATGTGTCGGGCTCATTCGACGACGCTCAGGTGGAGGCTTGAACATGTTTTCGCCCACAGGCTTTATTTGGCTGTTTTTGCGGTTCTGCACCGAACAGAATTTCGTCCAGCCGATCAGTATTGGGCCCATTACCGTGAAAGAGATCTTGAAGGACAACGACATCGATTCGGAAATTACGTTCTGGACTGAATTGCTTACTGGCTTAGTCTCAGGAACGAATGACACATCCGCACTTTCAGCAGCTGATGTTCTCCTTGCATTCTTCGACTTTTACGCGAAATTGTCCACTCCGACTTGTGACTATGCGTTTACAGACCCACTGGATGAAGAGAACAACACGGAGTTGGATCCAGAAGCAATCTCGTTGTTTCGGTCGGAGTGCCACATCGCACTTCATCAGTTGGTGATCGCACAAGGTGACATCAAGTATCTGCTGACGCACCGCGAGGAGCAGACAAGTCGAATCACGCTCAGTCACGCGCTCAGCACACGTATCCACGAGGCCAAGGACTTTTTTCTCGAAAGATTTTGTTCGAAACAAAAGCAGACAGCTCCACGCGTCTGACGTTCAAGTTTCATCCAAATATCCTGCGTTCCGATTTGTACGTAGCAGAGATCGTTGGACCCGGCGACGTAATCCTGCGAATCGAAGAGCACATACGTATGATTGAGCAAGAGCTTGGTGCACGCATGCCTTTTCGTTCGAATCAAAATTTCCATCACGAAGGCTCAAGTTTAGTGCTTTTCGAGGGTGCTGCGTCTCAACAAGAGAAAATTGGCTTCCAGGATTATTTTGGTAAGCGTCACAGTGAACACGGCAACACCCATCTGCACCAAGCGCACCTGATATGCTTTATGAATGGACGCCAGTGGTACGAGCATGCAGGGGCAACATTTTGTGCCAGATTCATCCAGCAAATGATAAAGTTGTCCAGATTTGAACATTTGAATCCAGGTGCTACAAGTGCCAAAGCCTTTGTTCGTTTTGGACACCACTACTTGATTAATCTCCCACGTTCATTCGACGATGAATCAATTATGCTGGCCAGCATCAAGAAACTAGAGGACGAGTTTGAGCGAGGTCGCTCTGCACGGGAACTGTACGATTCCGTCCTGATAGCAAAGCAAAAGCAACGGGCACAGGCCGCAGTCGAGAATCTAAATCAAGACGTCCAATCCGATGCAGAAGGCCAAAGCGAGGAAGGCGACTGGGGAAGCTACTCCGACGATGAGCAGGAGGGATGGGGAGGTCAGAATAACCGTACGGAAGAGGATATGTCTGGCTATGATGGCAGCGGCGGTGGAGGCGGTGGGGGCGGTGGAGGTGGAAGACGGCCACGACGACCGCCGATGAAGTTGCAGAGGGCTCACAGCGTTGCCCTTGGTGACAAAGGCGTTACTCATTCTTTCTACTCGATGATCGCGTCTCAACACACCTCATGGACAAAGATATACGCGGAGAAACGTCTTGGAATGACATTGATCAAGGAGTCCGAATCATATCAGGTGTCAATCGTACATGAGTCGTTTGAGTACAACGTCAGACTGACGAGTGAGTTGCAATTGGAAAAAATATCTACACGCCCGTCCCGGTGGTTTAGCACAACACTGAAGATGCGACAAGAAATGGACGAGGAGACCCACACGATGGACATGACGCCAGACATTCGCTTCTACGTGTCAACTACGGCGAACCTGCCTAAGACCGATAGCTTGTACGTCAAACTGGAGGACTGCTGCAAGAAAGCGCCCGATGGTCGCGGTGTCATTGAGTTTTGCGACGACACGCGTGATAAGGTGCGTATCAGCCGTCACTTGTTGGACGCTGGAGAGTCCCCAGCATGTATTGGAACGGTGCGGCGCGTACGCGGTACGATGTACTTCAATTCGGCGACTCAAACCCAACTGTCATTGATGCATATCCGCGAGTTCGGCATTCCCGATCGGAACCCCGAAGAAGGCTTCATGAGCGTTCGTGATAAGGTTGAAGCGGAGTTTCTGCTACCCCCATTGACGCCAGAGCGCCGCTTGCTTCCAGCCTTCGCCCGCGAGTTCTTGGCCACAGGAATGGAGTTTGTCGACTTTTTGCGGGCTCAGGCTGATCTGGAGAAGCCTTAGCGGATGATGCGTGAATGTCGGTGCCAAATGTGTCGTCACGGCCAGCGTTGAAGTCGGTAAGAAGCTGCCTTTGCATGGTTTCGTGTCCCGTTGCAACAAGTCTACTACTAGAACGTTGTCATGTTAATGTTAACTATGTGCTCGTGTCCCTCGATTCGAAGGCGACAGTGTGCGCACACTCCCAAAATTGCAATATACACTCAGTACACCCACCGAGTACACCCATTTTGTACCAAGTAGCCGACCCAACGGCGTCGCCACTTTGTGCGCCATCGTAGCCTCTTCGAGACGCGCAAACGGTAAAGGAGCAACGGTACGTGTCAAGCTTTTGCGGTCGACCACAACACGTTCGAGATTTCCGAGATCAACGTGCGGAATCGGATCTTCCGAGTTAGTGCCGTATGCTGCTAGAGGATTTGCATTCCTTGTCTGCCGTCAATTACAACGACTGCAATCGACATCCGACCGCTTGTAGCACCTCAACAAACACCAAGACGGCATGTGTTCAAGACCTACCAAAGACCCTGCTGTTCGTTCGTCAGCAAATGTAGAGCACAGAATGTCTCGGCGTATCACACAGCTCCATACGTCTGCCACAACTGCACTAAGACGAATATCTTCATCATCGTTGCGCCCCACCACCATTGTCTACTTAGTGGTCAACGAGGGTGTGAAAAGTAGATGTTGAAGGGTCTTGGATTCGAACGCAAACCTAGATTAGTCGGAAGGAAATCAATTGTGGTAGAAAGTGTGTTCCTGGAGCTTAGATGTGCTATGCACAAATACTGAGCGAGGACCTCGGAGACACTCGAAGCCGAGATGTGTAGCTTCAGGTGCGATTATGCCTGGTGAATGACAGATACTGCCTTGGAGACTTTTCATTAACTATGAGGCCGCTGTAGTAGCGAAGCCACATAGTGTACACGTGCGAGACTGTAAGGCATTTCGAACTCTCGGCATGTCATTTGCGGCGCTGGACTGAAAGGCGTCATGCGCTGTGCAATCATGTCGTGAGCGTACACTACCTTTCCGCTCGTACATAAGTGCTGGTGACGGTTTGTGCTCGATGGGACAGAAAGAAGATTCAAGACCAGCTTCATGAGATTGCTCTTCCCAACTGGCAAGTGCTTTTGATCTCCTTTCAAATAAACTTGCAGCTCGCGTAGATAGACATCCATGCAGCTGCAGTGCGCCTTCCTACTGCCCAGTTATGCACAAGCAGGCAGCATATTTACAACTTGACTATCCTTCGTATCGCCACCGCGGGATTCAGTTCAAGCTCTTTTCATCGTCACGACGATATCGGCACTGCCTATCTGAAGCATAGACATTTCCTGGCGACTTCCCTACAAGTTGTCATCGTATAGAAGTCAGGGAAGTGAGCTGCTGCTCTGCATCTTTCTATCACCTAAAACTATTGAGTGATATGCCCAAGTAATTGTTTTATATCTTCGTCCGTATAGATATCAAGATGCAATATTGGACTCATGGACAAACGCCACTATTGTGATACATGTCGAACTCCGCCGGTGCTCCAGGCGCGAGAATGGCGGAAAGTCGCGATCCTCATGTGTCAGTCACCATGTGACTTTTTGCGTTCTGCTAACTCATGACGAATCAACCTCAAACATCTCTCTGGCACTGACGAGCTACCAACACGAATACAGTACCGCCGCCACGATACCGGCGTGACATGATCTCCTTTTTTTGGCGCAGATCGTGCAAATGACCGTGTAAAGAATCTGATCCAGCACATTATTTTTATCGTGTCGAAGCAACCGCAAAGATCTTCTTGTCGACATGTGCCACGTGCATCTCCTGATCGAATCGCGCTAGTCTATGTCGTTTTACAGACAGCAGAACACCCGCATGCTTTGCAGCGCAGATTTTGTGCGCCATGCAGCAACTTTCCAGTACTTTTGCATGGACATGCGTAGATGCACCGCTTCCTAAGCAGCAGCTTATGCTGTTGCCAGGCTGTGTATTGTCGCCAGCAGCGGTCGTCGCTTGGATTTCCCTACCGGTGCTTTCTCTTCTCCTAGCCGTAGGAGGCGACGTCGCTCAATAAGCACCACATTACAAGGAGTTAGTCCCAGACATGCATCGGACATCGCTTCTCGTCGTGTGCTTTCGTTAGGGATGTATGGATTCCCAAATTTTTACGGTTCAGCTCAGACCAGTCCTTTTCCCCCTTCGGGGGCGGCCACGTCGGAGGGAATTCTCCCCTAGAAGAGCCGACAGGGTCGAAGTTCTGACACGGGCACGCTGCACTCGCTGTCTCGGGTGTGTGCGCAGGGGACCGACGGGTCGCGCAAGCGGCCTAGCAGGGGTGTTTTACGGACTGGAGGCGTACCCCGCGCCCCGTCTTGCCGCTGCATCGGGCGCACACTCCACGTCGAGGGGCCGCGCAAGCGGCCGATGGGAGCCACCATTGCGGATGGATGCGCTCCTAGATGATGTATTACGGCGGGTTGGCGTTCCCCACGCCTTGCAGTCGCTTCGGTGATCGCACTCCACGTCGAGGAAGGGGAATTCCTCCTTTTCGGTGTTGTTGCCTTGGCAGTAGCATCCGAGAGACTACTGGCTGTGTCAGCAGCTTTGGGGATCTCTGATCCTATCCAGTGTCACGGTACGGCCGACAGCCCGATTTGTCAAGCCGGTACCACGAATGTCTCTTTTACTAGAGATTTGGCGGTGTAAGCCCCCAACATCGCCATTAGAGATCTGTGAAGTATCTCAATGAAGCTCAATGAAGCTCAATCAATCATTAGGGATGTATGTGGCGCGTTCGGCAACTGTGAAAGAGCCACATCTACCCATCTAAATGTACTGCATACCACCGCGCGCACACGCTTTGCCAGCTACGCAAACGAACTACACGGTCACACGCAACACAAGCAACCAGCTCTTGCTTTTCACTAAGCAGCACATCTAAACATATCCATTCTATCGTTTACGTGCCCTCAGTGCACAACATGTGGACTTTCTACTCTCTTACAAATGGACTGCGAGTAGATGGCAACTGATAGGATCGCCGTCAAAGCTTTTGACGCGTCAAAGATTCACTAGAGTGGTGTTCCTATCTATCAACTAAATGGGCAAAATCCTCTTGTTCTATCGCTTCCGCGCACTGCAAAGATGAGCTAACGTTGTTGCTACACAAGGTGTGCCGCGGAAACCATCTACTGCGTGCAGATCGATACGGCTGAACGCAAGACATGACGCATCCTACACTGAAAGCTCTACAACGCACTTGTGAACGATAGCACGCCTGGAATAGTTAGTTGAACAAAGTTAACGAGCGATGCAGTTTACCATATTCAAGAGACCTTTATCTTTCGTCGATAGTACCGAGCTGTCTGTTGCAAAATGTGGCGATACGCTGCGTCTGGTTTGCTTTATGCCCCTCGTCAACCAAGTGGCTGCAACGTTACGCATGAATATGCGACCGCCGACTCGCCACGTCGTTTGCATCTCTTTGTCAACCGGCATGTTTGCGAGGGGAACCTCCTCGACCGGTATCAGCGTATCTGCTCCATCTCGTTATCACGCTCGGTCCCTTCCACAAATGTATGGTTGGCACCGCCGACAGGTGCGCCACATTCTGGACAGCTCGTTTGCTCCATCGCCATCCCACACTCGCCAATCGAGTACGAGTGGCCGTTGATGCAGCGGTACCAGTGACCCGAGCCTCGGAACTCCGTCTGCATCGCGAGCTTGATCGATTTCATCTCTTCCATAGACACGCTCTGATAATACGTCTCATTCGATGCTCGTTGGACAATGCTCTTCGCTCTCTCTTTGAGCAGCTGAACGTCGTTCCCGTGTTTGGACGAAAAGGATGCACCTGCTGACACTGTCAGACCGTCCAGCAATGCATGAGCTTCCGAAGCAGAGTCCACCACTGCTTTCTTGCGCTCGTCACGCTCTTTTCGCGCCTCTACTTTCTTGTTCAACTTGGCTTCGGCACTTGCGAGCAGGATCTGTGCTAGCAGCAACCGAGCTTCGCGTGCATATAGTTCGAACGATCCGTCGGCGAACAGGTCCACCGCTTGACGAGCAAATTGCTCCGCTCGAGCTCTCGTCGATGCGGTATGCCCCACCATCGAAAGCTGCGCAGAAAGCATATAAAAGTATCCCAGATACTGGAACGACGAGTTGGGTACTGGTAGAGTACTCAAGTCAATGTCGACGTCCCCTCCTCCTTGGCCACCCATACATTTCGTCACCAGCGCGACGCAAGCCTCAAACACTTTCTGGCACGGTGGTCGCTTCACCGTAACGCCAAACGAACGAAGGTCGTGCCGCAACGTCTTGTCTTGCGCGACATCACCACGTTCAATAGCAGCATTCGTCCGCTCTTGCAAACGGATCAGTTGACGCTGTGCGTGAGAAATGAAGTTCTTGTCTGCGGCGTCAATGGCCGCGCGCTTGATCACGCGTCCATACCGACGGAGGGTACGAATCGGTTTGCTGCAATTCGGACATTGAGGCATGTCCATGTATCCTCCAGGCAAGGGACCACGCGGGTTCCCATTGGTATCGTAGAACGCGCTCATGTGGAGCGTGCCATCCAGCGTTTCCATTGTGTAGACCATCGAGCAGCACGAAAGTACCAAGATCGGGTCCTCACACGGATCAACTTCAGCATACGTCCGGAACATAATCACATCAGCGACGCGCTGCTTGACGTTGTCATCGCCGCAGACGTGGCAAAACTTTGACGTGGGGCAGTCTTCGCCGCATACACTTGGACACTGGTGACCACACTCGAGCAATCGCGTGCATCGTTGATCGCACAACCGACGATTGCAAGGAGCACCGCAAGGCAGATCACACGTTCCGCGGTGCTCACAGCTCCAGGTGCACGATTCCGTGCAGGCAGTGCACGGATCGCTACATGGGTGATTGCAAGAGCCATGCTCGCATTTGAAGACGTCACAGACGCACTGACACGGAGGGCATGGCGAGTTTCCGTGGCATACACCGCGGCATCGATGCCGACAAGGTAGCATCCGCTCACACTCTTTTTGACACCCGCCGTGTTCGGTCGCAACGATCGGGTAATCCGGTTCTGCATTGTCCTCGCGATTCATCAGCGTCTTTGCAATACAATCACTACACTTACGAGAACAAGCGTGACCGCAGGAAAGCACGGCACCACACAACCGCGTGCACTTGACGTTCATGGCGCTACAAGCAACACGCTGAACATGTCCACAATCAAGAACAATCTTGTCGACCATTTTTTTACACTTCAGCTTTGCCGCCTTCTTGACCTCGAAACACCGCGCGTTGGCATACGTATGACCACAAGGTAGCGTTATCGACCCGACAAGAACGTCGCAGCGACCACACGGATCCCCACAAATCCCAGGGCACACATGCTCACAGCCAGGTTGGAGTCGTGGACAAGGCTGCGTACAGTAGACGGCCGCATGAGACGGCTGATCCACATGGCAGCACTTCGGGCACGCGTGTCCGCACTTCGGAAGTCGATATCCACACGGACGGAGACAACCTCCATCGGGTGCAAGCTCAGCAAATGAGCCTGGACTCGTAGCGTTGCGCAAGTCGCCTGGGTGACGTTGGCATTGCAGAGGTAGCCCGCTACCATAGCAGTCGTCAGTTTGCAGCTGATCGATCACTTGGCGCCACAGCGGCGATTTTGCACGCAACAAGTCGCCGTGGCCGACCAAGATCAACCCATGTTTCGCTCGAGACAGCAGCACGTTGATTCGGTTCGGCGTCTTGAGGAACCCAATGGACCCACGGCCGTGCGTGGTGGTGTTGCTGCTTCGAACGAGGCTTGCCAAGATGATTGTTGCTTCCTCGCCTTGGAAATTATCAATCGTTGCTGCACGAATCGCACCTGACAACTCTTTCTTGATGACCCCTAACGAAGTAGAGCTTTCCCCTCGAGCACCTTCGTCCATGTCGTCGTCTTCGCTGTCATCATTACCGTCGTCGGACGTACGCTGGATCTCGTCTAGATCAAGCTCGTTCAGCTCGAGGATAAACTTTCCTCGAAGCGCAGAGCGCAACTTGATGAGCTGGCCAACGTAAGGAGTGACAATGGCGATATCACTCGTGCGATATCCCTGCTGCAAGAGGTAGGCGAGAGTTGCAACAACGTACGCCACTTCGTACTCATTAGTATGTGAACGAGACGGCATGCCTACCGCAGCAGCCGTATCCCCTTCGGGATGATCGTGCGTCACGAAAAACACGTTCTTGTTCAGACCGAGAAGAGGTGGGTACTCCAGCGTCTCCTGTGCATCGCGCACTTTTGGGTAAAAGAGCATACGTATGAGCTGAGAAATTTGTGGACGCATGCGGTGTTGCTCGGTGAGCATCCAAAAGGGCAGACCCGAGGACGGAGCGACCAAACGCTCAAACAGCGAGACGTCTAGTGCGTACCGTTCCCCTTCAGCACTTTCGACACTCAGCTTGTATTCGGAAATGTGCGGGCGTAGCTGTTTATGGTCACCAATAAGCACGAACTGTTGGCAAGCCGGAGATAGACACGCCATGAGCTGTGCCTCAAGCACTTCGCCAGCCTCTTCGCAAATAACCACTAGCGGTTCTACTGCCGCGATCTTCCGCTGGTTTTGCGCCACGCCGGTGGTCGTCATTCCAATAATCTGAACACGCATGAGCGTGTTGACATCTGCTTGATCCCGTACAGTCTCAATCTTCGTCAACGTCTCTTGATAGGCCGTTTGCGCTTCAATGAGCTCTTCGACACGTTCGCTACGCATCGCACTGACCCACTCCGTCAAAGCAGCTTGGCGCTTTGGCAGACTCCACCGCCACAAATTCTGCGTCCGGTCATTCACACCTTGCCGCCTCTGGTCACGACGGTGCAGAGCAACAATGTCCATCCCCTGAATCCAATAGTCCAGTATGTCGCTGCACCCGGCAATACTCCAGTCATCGTCAAACAATTCGTTGCTGCGCTCAACAATGTAATCATAAGCATCTGGATACCTGGTTTCCAAAAATGGTCGGAGGGATTTCCACGTCGGGCGACGAGCGTCAGTGTTCAGCTCTTTTAGCTTCAGAGCAATGGCGTCTGCCTTTTCGTCCAGCTCGCCGTAGAGCAGCTTGAGCTCGTAGCGCTGGAACGATTTGGGCATCTTCCTGAGATTGTACTTTTCCAGACGAGGCTCTTTGCATTGTCCTCCAATACGCACGAGACTCGTGATGCCAACATCCAACAGGTGACACAAAAACTGGTCGAGCGCGTGATTTGTAAAGCACACGATCAGTATGGGCGCCACTTTCGCCTGCAATATGATGCGTGTAAGCATCGCCCCGATAAACGACTTGCCACTACCTGGAAGTCCTTGAATGCACGCTACACGGCTGCTCAGCGCTTCCACCAACGCTTTTGCCTGGTCACGCTCCAACGTCGAGTAGCGAACTAGTGCATTCTCACACGCGTCGCGAGAATTACGTTGAAGGGGTTGCAGACGAAGTTGTTGCGGAGCACCGCCATTCAGTGCACGCGGGTGCGTTTTCAACACCGAGCTGAGGTCAAACGCAAAGCCGTCTTTCAAGCAGTACATGGGAGATTCCATTTGAGTTTCACCCGGCGTTGGTGGGGCTTCAGGAGCTAGGTATTCCAGGAAAGGCAAGGTAGCGGGCTGTAGGCTTTGCAGCGTACGAAGGACCGGTTCGTACGCCGCCAAGAAAATGTTGTTGAACTCCAGTAGCAGCATGTTCGAGCGTCCAAGCCTTCGATCGTGTCCAGACAATGCGAGGTGCCGCCATTGCTCGAGAGTTGCAAAGTCTTGGGCTTCAAATGGCTGCAAAGTGATCTCCACCACATCCTGGACGAGCTTCTCCACGACACGCTCGACAATTTGGCAAAAAATGACTTGCATGTCACCATTGGTATATGTGACGAGTGCGACCATCCCTTTGTATGGCAGTCGACCCGTCTTCTCCCAGAGCTCTCGTCGGCTCGTCGCATCATCGTTCGCAGCTTTCCGCGGCAGCCTCGTTCGGCCAGTCAGCTTTGCAGCGGATAGTTGCTGAAACTGAACGTCGATGCAAAGTCCATGGCGCTCAATGCGGCAACTACTGTCGCGCTCACCGCGACTGTCCGTATGCTTCAATGGCATTGCAGTTCCAGTGATCGGGTACACGTTGTAATCCACGTCAGCGCCTCTTAGACGACCGGCAACAAGGTGTCCGCCATCCGCAGCCAGCCGATGATAAAGGTCCTGTAAGCTCGACCGGATCGTACCGCAAAAGTCTTCTCGATACAGTCGAAAGTGCGTGTCCACCCAGCGTTCTGGCCCAGGAGGCAACCAATGAGCATTTTCGTGAAATGGAAAGTTCCCAGGCAGTAGCGGTGGCTCACGTGTCAGGCATTCCTCTGTCGTCGGTAGTAGTTGAATGTCACGAAAGTCACGATGGTCATTATCGTGTCGTGGCCCGACGCTTCCGTCTGCCAACACAGCTTCCCCGGGCTCGCCGGCATCGAGCACGTCCCATGGTCCAGGCTCTGGTCCATAATTCGTTTGCTCTGTCTCTGCATACGCTGCGCCCGCGAGCATGTCACGTTCACCGCGTCGAATCATCTTGTGCAGTCGTGCAACTTCCTCTTTCATCACCTTAAAGCACAACATCGAGTCGAGCGCAGCGTCGCCACGTTGACTGTTCTCTTTCCACGTGGTGGTGAGCGCATCGACGCACTCGACCGTCTCTTGAAAAGCATCTTCATACATAAAGTCTTTGAACTTGCTGCCCAAGAGATACAGCAGACGGATGAGCGGGAGACACACTTGTGTGAAACACAGTGGTGCGTATCGTTGACCATCTGACTCTTCGAGGAAAGTCTCATGCGACATCACATTATCGTCAATACTATGGCGCTCCACCATGTGCTCGAGATGATCCAGATAGAGATCAAAGAGCTGCACGTGAGCCGTTCGCACAAAGGCGTACACGTGATTGGCTTCACGCATGTGCTGACTGACCATTTCCATGCGTCGCATGGTTAGCATGGTTACGAAGGGAACTAATCCTCGTTGAAAAGACACGACATCGCGACGTCGACCAGCATCGTTCGAGTACGTGAGATCAAGCAGATCTTGAATCACTTGCACACCTCGACCCTCGGTCTTGCCAAACTCCCTCACAAACTGCGGAGCGATCCTGTCGTTCGTTAGCGCATACAGTCCCGAGTTGATAAAGTTCAGTGCCTGCGTTTGACTGTTCATGGGCCACGAGTCGCTGGCGCTACGAGGCATCAAAAACCCTTTCCAGAGTACTTCCAACCGACTCGCGCCGGGCCAGAAACACACCAATGTATCGGAATGACCGGAAAAGAACGTACTGGAAGCCAATTTCTCGGCTAACTGAGCTTTGAAAGCCGAAAGCGAGAAAGGCGGCGCCAGGGCAACAGGCTCTGAACTCGTGTCAGCTTTTTGGCGCCGATCGAAGGATGGGTTGATCGCTTCTCGACGTACCGACGCGTGCGTGGCGTCGTCAGGCGACTGCACGTGGGCATACCGACACGAATCTCCGAAACGACATGTTCCACCGCGTTGGAAGCTGAAGCACGGTTTCTTGTGCATCCGCAGACCCTTTTGTGGTTGTCAGATGAACGAGAAAGACCAAGAATAAATTGATGGCTGCCTCTTGCTGCGAGACGAGTTGTTGCGAAATGAACGCTGTGGTTCTCGAAGAAACATGTCGTTTTTGTCCACCGTTGGTCTTACTTCTACTACTTCATGAGAGGAGATCCACTGCAGTCGTGCGACTACATCCATACGAAACACATCAAACCCGTGCGATTTTATGCAGAAAAGTAGAAGAAGTGGACGTAGAAGAAGAAGATGGTGATGATGGTGATGGGGAGTGGTCAGCATGGCCGTGGTGGTATCTTTCGTATCAGGCGGTGTCGAGCGATCCAAACAGACCAGAGAGATACGCCGGTGCCACCACGTCTGCAGATGCAGCTGTTTTCTCGCTCGTACAACAGCGACATGCACCGTCGCAAGTGCTCGATCCCCCCTCTCAGGGAAATAAATTCGAGCAGAGCCGTTGGATCAGCGGCTCCGGCCCAATTGCGACACAGCCACACGACACAACTTCAACGTGGCTTCCCTTCGCGCTTGCTGTCATTACCAATTTGACCACCGCCTTTCCAGTCAAGTCGACATGTTTCGCATCGTTTCTCGCTCGCTAACTCACCAGCATCAGCTTGTCACCCGCAGTATCGTTACATCCAGACCGCTTTTCGTGGCTCTACTGTCCTCAAAGGCGCCGCTCACGAGCCTGAACAATGCCGCTGCTCAGGCGGACCTGAACCTCAGCGGGACGCTCGAAGAGCTCGCGGCCAGCCACTTCTCGGCGGCATCAGCTTTTCCCGAGTTTTCACCGATGGAGGACACGTTGTTGTCGGAAGCCGTGCTTCGAACCAAGACGCCAGCACCAGTGTACGACGCCCACGCGAAAGCGGAGCAGCAATTGATGGCCGAGCTGCAGCAGCACTTCTGCGAGTCCTCGAACTTTCCCGAGAATACTCTAGCTGAGGAAGAAGCTTTACTTCATTCGCACACGTGAACGCCGCACGCTAGCGACACTACCGTATCAAGCGAGCATCGGCTCGGCTTCAGCTAATGATTGTCATGAGTCGTGCACGACAAGGAGCGCATTCGAACGACAGGGCTAAGATTCGGTCAGAGAGGAGCTGGTTCCGGCTTGAAACAAAGGATTTGTGCATTACTTGTCTTTTTTACCCACCTGTGCTTTGCCTACCGGCCGCTTACTCGACTATGCCTTTGTTTTTGTCGACGCTGGCTTATGTCGTATACTGCACTTCATGAGCGTAGCCAGACGTATCTGTAAGGGCGGTGGAGAACGGGTAGGAAGACCACCAAAGTGATCGCGCAATATTGACGGCAAAGATAGTGACTACGATGACTCAGCTCTCGGTGCATGAAGACGATAACATACGTCGCGCTGGGCGGTGACGTTTTCGAAATGGAAACCGGGGTGATGAGTTCCAGGATGGTGAGATGGCGTACGCGTGTGGTATAGATCAGGTCCTCCGCATATATGGTAGACTTCTGCTCTGATGGAGGCAACGAGTGGACTGCATCGCAGAGCTGAAGGTCTTGATTTCATATGTGAGGCAATTGGTATAGCCTTCACTAGTCCTCAACGCTGCACTTGATAAAGTATGTGCTAGGTGCAACGCTTTCTTCCATGTTGACTCGTCGCTTTTGGCTTGAGTGTCGTCGTCTAACCCAGTTGTCGTACTTGGTGGCGATAGTACTAAACGAAAGGGACAAAGTGTCGTCGCACTCCCTCTTCCCTAGCGCGCAGAACGAATCACAGTTCAAAAAGTTTTACGCAGCCACTGTGGCTCGGCATGCATCTTAATGACAGCTCAGACCAATCGGCCGCGGTACGACTCGCATAGCGAAAGGACCACGATTCGCTACGTTGAGTCAGTGCTGTCTCACTCGGCGTTGATGGGGCTGACGCGAGGTCATATCAAGATGGCACGAACACTGACGAAGCATACTTACGAGACATACTGCTGTGCGTAAGCATACGGAAGCTTTCGTTCCACGGATTGATTCACACGCTATATAGCAACGGAGGCTGGCGATCAATCGCTACAAAGAGTGTCCGCCTAATTGCTGCATATGTGAAGCTTAGCCTTTTGTATATGAAGCGATACATCATAGAACATGGATGTATGCAGATGGTAGAACATGGGTGTATGCAAATGGTTTCGATACGCAGCTCCATCGACTTGATTATAGCTCTGAAGCCAAAGGGCTAGATGGATCGGCAATACATGTTGTCCATCTCCATCGTGTTGTATCCATAATAATGATTAATCTATCGATCTCTTCATTCATGGATCCCTTCGACTGTAGATTGTTCACTTAAACGATAAAGTCGAAGCTGTGCTCGATGTAGTCCATGTTGTATTGCATAGGCCACACTATTGACTCGACTCTTCCGAGGAAAAGCCTACGCTGATTATTAACAAGCGCTTGATAAGTCACAACTGTCGATATACCACTCTCCTCACAGATGCGTAGTCTAGGGCAAAAAAAGTGTTGCACTTCCTTTGCGATATCCGTATGATGGTACAATGTGACCAATAGCACTTCGACAATGCTGCTGCTTGGGTGTCGGTAGATAAGAAGCATCACACGAGAGCTCTACATGCCGGGTTTCTTTCGCCTGCCCGTAACCTTTTCCATAAGAAGGCAGCATTAATGACGTAGCCTTCTGCCTCGCCGTAGAATCGAGAACATATCTAGTAAAATAAAACATTTTTACTCAGCTATTTTGCGCCTCTCCCGCCTCTCTGCTTTGTTTACACGCGTAAGACTCCAATTAATTAGACATGCGAATGATATAGATCAACGGCATTTGGCGCTGCCACTTCATATGTATATGCTTGAGCAATATACATCAACCTCTCTTTTGTCCTTTGTACCCATGTCTACCACGTTACCTGTCAGCTTTCTTCATATACTAGTTTGTTCTTTTGCGACCAAATTGTTATTGTCTCGAAGTCATGCCCCGCCTAGACGGAGACCTCATGATCATCAGCATCATATTAGTACATTTGGAATGTACCCAGAGATGACTTGCGCTCAGCTTGTGCGATCGTAGAAGTGAGTCAATGCAACCTTTCGGCGTTCGACGCCTAAGACCGCCGATGAAGTCAGTCGGTGCAACTTGTCAACAGCAAGATCAAACGTGCTAAAAGCAGTCTTTTGCGTCAGTCTGGCTCATTTGTTTTGTATGCATTGCATCGATGGTTTTACAAGAAGTACACGCTAAAATGAGTGAAAGATAAACGTATCATCGACAAGGTTCGATAATAACAATACACACCAAATAAAAGTGGAGATAAGTTTCGATACTGCACATGGTCGGAAATTTTTTACCAAGAAAGCATATTTTACGACCCGATGCAAACATGCCTGGTAAGATAACGAACTGAAAACCGGCAAGATAACGAAGTGAAAAATTTGGCATTCATACACATTTGTCCAATCGAAATGAGAAAGATCGACCCTTCCCAGTGAGGGGTCTGGTGGTGTCGGATCTGTTTGTGTATCCGATGTTTGATCCTCATTCAGGGTGTCGACAAGCAAGAACTGTTGCCACAGAAAACAGACATTCAACAACGCGATCATCCTTACTCTGAGCTGGCAAGCAAGTACTGTTGTCACAGAAAAAGACCTTATACAACGCAAACGACACTAGACTGGCAGCTTCTCGAAAAGCGACCGTGCAAGCAAGAATGATGCCATTCAGGCAGTAACCAAGATCAACTAGTAGCGCAAGCGTCTCTTTTGTGTGTGCTGCATCGATCAGCATCGCTGCTCAGTCCCAGCATAAATCTCTCACGTAAGGTTGACGTTGAAGACGATGTTTAGCACCTGTAAAAATCCAGTCAGTAGCTTGCGCTTCTACCATATGCGAATGCTCATATCGGTGCGAGTTGATGCACCAAGGTCTATGGTCGAAGTGAAGAGGCTGCCCATTCACGCCTTATCACGTTCAAGGTAATGCATTGTCTGCCTGAATCGCATCAATTTGCGCAAAGTATGAAGTGGGTCCCAGAACGATAAACAGGTTCAACCGCATGACAAATTCTTTCGACTGGTGTGAGTCAGCCGGTCTCACACGGAGCAGAACGTCAATTGATTGCTTACTTTTGGTTACTTATCGATCCAACAGTGCGGCTTCACGTTGTACTTCTGCTTACCTGAACGAAGCATATCAGTCGCGACGAATGGATGGCATTTCTCGAATCATGAAAATGCCTTTTGCAGGTCATATACTGGTGAGAGTCCCAATCATCTTGCTGCAAACAGGACATCACTAGTACTTAAATCTTGCATGAACAGCGACGACTTTGACCTTCTCGGGGCTGGCATAACTTGCGCCATCAGCACTATATACGGCCACATCGGCTGACATGGTACGATACATCTAGATCGCATATTCTACAGCTAAAACAAGTCTACCTCAAATCATTGAACAGATCGTACATGTCCATCGTTGTTGTTGTTACAACTGACGAAACGTAGCCACCATTTCCTGCCGACTCGTGGTCGCCAACACAAACACAGCACTCAACCGCCAACGAAGTACTCAATACACAGCGTATGCCAACCTGTAAACGAGTCATTCCCACACGCGTCCGTACTTTGTTGCCCTCTCGCTAGGTACGCTATCCTACAACCAAACAGCTGCATCGATCGAAAAAGCGCTTTTTATTTGCCTCACGACGCGCTGCGTGACCTCTATATTCGATGTGCACCACATTTTCGGTTTCTATCCGGGACGACCACTTCCAATCCACCACCACTCCTTGACGATCGGAATTTCTAACGATGGCGCCGCTGCAGCCGCTTCCGAGGCTCCTGGTAGTTGCAGCGCTAAGCTTCACTGCAGCTTATGGCCTGTACGCCGACCAAGCGGGCGAGTTTGACTGGAGCACGAAACTCGTGGGGCGCGTGCACGCTGTCGCATTCAGCAGCGGCACTGCTGTGGCCCGCGATCCGCACTTAACGGACGCACCTAAGCGCGACGTGTACGTGGCGTCAGACGAGGCGACGCGGGCCCTGGCGCGTTTGGACTTGGAAACCGGCGAGATCCAATGGCGGCGCGTGTTTCCCGAAGGTACGAGGGGTTAGGGGACCGATACACCTCAAAACAGGACAAGTGTGTTTTAAAAAAGCTAAATGTGCTTTTTTCGGCGGTGGGGCTATTGCAGGAGACGCAATTGACGACATTCAGTGGACGACCTTTGGCATTGTATCAGTGTCACGGTACGTGCTAGCGATGCGTTTGTAGAGGGTACACAACAAAGCAGGTGACGTGACCCGTGGCGTGATGGCTCAGATCTGGGCGCAATGTGAGACTCTGGGACTCGGACTCGGGCGTGCTGTTGTGGGACGAAGTGACGACAAGTGCCGGTCGTGATCAGGACAAGACTGTGTTTGGTGGTCTCTTTGCACTAGACAGCGACCACTCGGTGGTAGTGACGTCCTCGAGTGTGGCTACAGTGTATCTCAAGGACGGAACAGTGAATGTGCAGACGCTTCCTGAAGACATTGCTGCGGCAGCTACTGAGGACGCGACGCTGTTGTGGCACTTGAGCTCGGACAATGCAGTGCTGTTTGTGATGGCAGGCCGTCACGTAGTGCAGTTTGACGTCACGTCGGGTCACGTCTTGAACCCCTACACTCGTCTGGACATTGACAAGCAGGACGAGAGCGGTGAGCCGATTGTCAAGGCGCTGTGTCACGACAGTGAGCAGCGCAAGGTGGTTATGGTAACGCTCACAAAGGACCACTTGCTGCTGCAGGGTCTAGAGAACATGAAGGGTGCTTCGAAAACAGCTCTCAGCTCACTCAAGCTAGCCGGTGACAAGGTTGTGGCAGTGGATTCGGGCACTTTGAATGCACTGGTGCTGATTCTGGCATCTGGAAAGCGAGCGATTCTCAAAGTCTCTGGCGCACTTGCGCTGGAAGTTGTTGCTGTGGTTGCTGAAGGCGCTGTCGTAGAATCCGTGACGGATACCTCGGTGCTTCTCCACGTTGCTGCAACAAGCTCTAGCAAAATGCTGGAAGTCACGTCGTATGCGTTGGGCCAGAGCTCGGTCTCTGTCTCTTGGAAAGCTGAACTAGACGTAGCATCGTTTGGCGGCGATGTTCGGCGCGCGTTCGTTGAATGTTCCGACGTGAAGAAGGACGTCGGTCCGAGTTGCCATGCTGTGGTAGTCTTGAAGGATGACGCTCTTGTAATGATGTCGAACAATGACGGGGCTGATGCTGCTAGCAATGGGAACGTCCAGTGGGTGCGCGAAGAATCGCTGGCGAACATTAAGCACGTGCGTTGGATTACCCCAGCAGAGACAGAGATTGAGAAGCAAGCACTGAAGCACATTCCTTCTTTCGTGGAGGAACTGCAGCTGGAGATCAAGCATCTCCGGCAGTTTGTCGACAAAGTGATTGCGTTCTCCTCGTCGCTACTAGGCGACGGCACTCGCCAGCGTGGTGTGGATCGATCTCGCGCTGCGCGTAAAGAGCCGCCTAATGCTCACTTCTTTGGTTTCTCGAAGTACATCATCGTGCTTACTGAGAGCGGCAAGCTGTTTGCTATCCGCGCTGAAGCTAGCACAGTAGCATGGTCAGTGTTCGTGGGCCCGGAGTACCAGCTCTTCGTGACTCGCGACCACCCGGCCCTTGGTTCGGGTGCTGAGTTGTTGCTAGCTTCCAACTCGTCAAAGCTTGTGTGGTTTGATGGCGATGATGGTCGCCAGTTGGATGCGGCCGACGCTGGTACAGGTAAGGGTGCTTCGTGGGTGGTCCTGCTGCCTAAGCGAAAGCACCTCGCAACTGATGAAGAGCCGGTGGCGCGTCGCGCGGTGGCTGTAATCTCGGAGGATTCATTGAAGGTGTCGCTTTACCCACAGGATACGGCAGGCATTGTGCATCCAGAGCTGGAGCACTTTTACTTCTACCGGTTTGACGAACGCCTGAACGTGCTTCGTGGGTATGCAATCGAAAGCAACCGTGATGCCAGCGTCGTTGAGTACCGCGCTCGCGAAGTATGGTCCATCGTTCTGCCTCGTGAGCAGCGCGTGATTGCAACGTCTCGCCACCATGATCACTTGGTCGTTGACTCAGCAGTGACCATCACTGGCGACGACTCGTTGCTGATAAAGTACCTGAATCCAAACCTGTTTGGAATAGCTACGATCGCAACCGAGCTCTCAGGAGATGGCAATGAGGCTTCGTCTACGCTTTACGTGAGTTTGATCGACTCTGTGGCAGGACGCATTATCCACCGTGCTCGCCATATCCATGCAAAGGGACCTGTGCGCATGGTGCAAAGCGAGAACTGGATGGTGTACTCGTACTGGAACGTAGAGGAGAAGCGCTCGGAGATGGTGTCACTATCGCTTTTCGATGGTGCCGTGGGCATGCACTCACTCAACCCGTGGAAGCGCCCATCGTGGACTTCTACGTGGTCATCGTTCGATCCCAGGGCACCCTTTATCCTCCAAAAGAGCTTCATTTACCCCACCAAGATTACGGTAACTGCGCTGACATGTCTGCTCATATTTGCTAGCATCATCACGTCATTACTGACCATGCCTATTTATTTGTTTCTGTAGTCCTTGCAGGTGACGGTGACGGCGCACGGCATCACCCCTCCGTCTGTCTTGGTCGGCATGGAGACGGGTCAGATATATAAGCTGGTCCGCAACTTGATCGACCCGCGTCAGCCCGAGAAGCCACCAACGCCGGAGGAGCAGGCGGAAGGACTGATGATGTACTCGCCGATAGTGCCCGTGTACAACCGACCTCAGGCCATGCTGACGTACAATCAAACGGTGGAGAACTTGAACGCGATCAGCACGGCCTCCACCGAGCTCGAGTCGACTACGCTGGTATTCGCTCACGGTCTTGACATGTTCTACGTGCGCATGGCACCGGCAAAGTCGTTCGATCTGCTTCCGTCCGACTTCAACCACGAGATGCTGATTTTGCTGTGCTTGGCTTTTCTCGTGGCAACGTATCTCACGAAGGCTCTTGCGCGGCGCAAGGCGCTGCAGACGGCATGGAAGTAAGTTTTGGCACCATCTCGACGGGACAGAAGACGGCACAGTTACTACACAATAGCTAGCTAGGCTACAGAAGATGCGCTGTTGCCGCTAATGATTGCAGAAATGAACGTCAACTGGGGAGATGAGTGAACGCATTGGTAGTACCGTGCATGTTGAACGACTTTATTTGCAATGTTGAGGAAACACGACAATCGTGTCAGTGACCACCAGCACTGCGGTATGACCAGTGGTTCGGACGTCGACCCTCTAGACGCGCTTTGCGGTCAGCCCGCTGCAGAACCTCCAACTTCACCTTCCACTCCTGCGACTCATCCAGGTCTCCTGTTGCCAGGTAATGTAGATCCTCGCGGTGCCGAGAGTCGGACGCCAAGATCTTGTCTTTCGGATAAGGCACCATGTAACCACTCTGGTACTTGTTGATGTCCCAGTACGTCTTGTTGCCAACGACAAGGTCGTGCAGCCACGAGCCAGAAACGTCACAGATCTCACGCGAAGGCGAAACCGACGTGTCCAAGACCACACCGCGGAGAGAATCGGTCGGCGTCTTCGACGACATGAACATGCCGCCCATGCCCGACTTTGCATCCGGGTTCAAGCGTAGTTCACACTGCAGATGGTTCTTCTTGTCTTCAAACACCATGTTGCCCATGATATCGACCGTACGATCCCCCCACAGCAGACCACCAATCTGCAAGTACGGCAAGTTGTACTCAACAGTCGTTCCAGGAAGGTCTTTTGCGTCCGGGAAAGTGATGCGAACAGGCCCCTTGTTTGTATTGAGCATTGCGTTGGACTTCACACTCATACTGGCGTGCCAAAGCACAAAACCAGCAATAGAGTACTTGTCACCCGTGAACTGAAAATTGCTGATAGGCGGGTGATGGCTCGTGTGCTCGCAGCTGACATCCGTGCCGTCGTTCAGCGTGGACTGGAACGTCTCGCCTAGAATCGGGTTGAACGGCTTCAGCTGGCCAACGCTGTGATGAAGCCCTGCCACAGCAAATGCCATGACGTATTTGAAGCGCTCCAACGGGTCAGTCTGCGCGTACGCAACGTTCAGGAACGTCGGCGCATACAGCATCAAATCACACACACGTTCCAGATTCGTGCGAGGCTCAAAAATACGCACAGGCAGTGACAGACTAACTGCTGACTTGCCCTCCAGGATCTTCGCTCCAGCAGACTTGATGACATCCTTTACCACACCACCTTGCTTCTTTGCGACCTCTTTGTCGATCAGTTTTAGGCCACCGCTGGGTAACGGCATCATGCCACGCATGTATGTCTTCGGGTGGAAGATCGCAGACGACTCACTATCGGCAGCATCTCCAACACTTCCTTCGCTGGTCTCCTCGTATCCACCACTTCGAGGATCGTACTCGCCGTCACCGTCGCCGTCCTCGTCCAGACCACCACCAAAGCCAAGCTCTGATCCACACAACTGCGCCTGGTTGACGTATTCGCTCAGAACAGACACACAGTCCAGGCGCGAAAGCAAAAAACTTTGACGTGTTGAGGGTGATAACCATCCCTGCATATCCAAGTCGGTAATGTAGGTGACCAATGTGGCGCGTCCTGATGCAACAGGCTCTAGTAGCCAGCCACTCAAGCCCACATACGCACGCACAGTTCCAGGTGTGACTGGTTTCAGCTCGTTCACCACTGACTTTTCCAAAATGAGCACCACGGATCGACCCATCTCATCCACGGACTTGTCTTCGCTCGAATCGTGCGATTCAGGCGCAGCAGACTCCCGCATGTGACGCAAAAGCACCAAATCGCGGGGCACGGTAAACGCACTGTGATCCACGGTGCTCACGATACCACCAATCGCGGCAGCGTATGCCATAGCAGTGAACAACGCCTCCCACGACGCAGCACTCCACAAAAGCGCTGCGCACAGAGCACACGCTGCAGCAGCCACGTGTGGTGCCACGAAAGGTCTCGTTTTCTGGACTTGCGCAAAGCCGCCACTCGACAAGTGCACGAGATCCGTTGCATCGTCAAACGTGGCGATGTGCGATGACTGTGGGAAGTGTAAATCCCACTCGGCGCGGCGCGCATGGTCGGTCAGCAATATCGCCGCCACTTCGGACGATACGGGCAGCACGACGCTCGCTCGCGCATACTGCTTCCCAGAGCTCATGCCCGTCCCAAGGCTACGCAGCACGCCGTTCGATGCACCCATGGGTCGAAACATAACGTGATTGCGAATCGATGACGCCGATCCTGTCGGGCTATGGCCGCACAAGAGGGCCTCCAGGACATCCAGTCCATGCGACAGCTCATTCTCCAGCGAGATGGTTGTCGGCAAGCGCTGTGTCTTTGTCCGACGAGGGCGGTGGTGAGATTGTTGCTGCAACGGCACTGTCGTCGTGCTCGTCGAGCTACTACCGGTCGCCAACGGTGCTGATACCATCCGTACAGCACGCTTCTTCTCGCCGCTTGTAGCTGTATTCAGCGACACAGGCGCACTTGATCCGACTAGCGCTGACATTGACGAACGTGGGAGCGTCGAAGTGGGTTCCATCGACGATGCGCGCTTGAGATGCCCACGACTATCTTCGTCGTCCGACAACGACGGCACTGGTGGCGCCTGTGCCTTGTGCTGCGGTCGCAGGGCAGAGCTCTTGAGCGCCGACCCGTGCGACGACGACTCGACGCTCGCGTCGCTTCCAGTCGACCCCGTGTGCACGCGAGCGACTGCAGTTTGCAGGACACTGAGCCATTGCGTGACGACAGTTCCTTCTTCAGCCGACAGGCAGTACATGATACTGGTCGCTGGGTCCGTCAAGTAAATGCGCGGCGAGTTCCACGTCTCACTCAGTCCGCCGTCCTGGACACTGCAGCCTTCAAGTGGGATCACAGCATTCGGCCGTCGGTCCTTCTTCGAGATATAGTACGACAGCGTGCGGCCGTCGCAGACGAACCACCGACGCTTCCAGCCTTTGAGCCGCTGGCCTTTCTTTTGCAAGAACCCTTCCTTCATGTACGAGGCATCAAAGTCCGGCAGACTCGTCACGGGGACGCGCTCGGGCCACTACAAGACACAGAGACACATAAACAGAGGGACACATAAACAGAGACACACGTATGATCACAATTGTCATATCCAAAACCGCAAAAACGACACAACAGAGCGAATGACACAATAGCCGACGACACAACAGAACAAACGACACATCAAATCAGGTCACTTCCTACATTAGGCACGGGTAATGGACCGGCCTCGTTTTTGCAACGACGTGGCCCTCTCAGTAGTGACACGACCCCCCCCCCCGTTGATGGTATAAATACGTACAGTGTCATTATTCACGAGGTCATTAAAGCGCTGCTGCGCGTCTTGCAGCGCCTGCATGGACAACGGCTTTTGTTGTGACGGACGATGCGATGTGCTGCGCGGGGCTTCGCGTTGGTCGGCTACACCGTGAGCGCTCGTTTCGTTGTATACAGGTATACAGATAGGCGCGAGCAGTACACGTGTTCGAGGCCGAGAGAGAGAGAGAGAGAGAGACCAATGGGCGGGACGTGTCGCTCGTGGCGGTGATAGAAGCGGCGGATACGATGAGAGTGAGAGCGGAGTCAGCGACGGTGGGGGCTCTGTCCGGTGGGTTTTGACACGTTGTGATTGGACAGTGACACGTCGGAGGCGGTGTGGTGTTTAGAAACGATGGGCGGTCGTATCGGTGTTAAAACGAGGGAAGTGCTGGGTTTTTTCGTGTTGACGAAACGCGCTGATGCCGTCGATGGACACCACATGTCGGACAGAGGTAGTGAGTGACATGACAATTGAGAGGAGCTGGCACGACCACGGAGCAAAGAGACACACCATAACGCCATAGTCGACACAGTAGGAGTCGCTGGCCAATCACTACTGTCACTGTTGTGCCTCATATGTTCATCAGTGTCAGTGGTCGTCTACCAACAGTCGACCTATGAACCCACGTGCCTATCTGTGTGCAACAAGAAGAACACTGGTCAGGGGCTTCTGATCATATCGACGTACACAGTCCGACTTGTCTGTCAAGCTCTGTCTGCATCGTCCTCACACTGACAATAAACCAACTGCAGCTCTCTTGACGGGGTCCAAGACACTCCACGTCCATTCTCCACACGATCGTCTCCACCACAAGTCTTGTGACTGTCGTCCATCCAGCAATCACGTGCACTGCGCCAAGAGTTCCGTGAGGTTGTCCTGCACCAGCTGCTTCTGTCGAGTCAGGTACTGCTTTCTCGCCTCGAGCGACGACACGTGGGCGTCCACTTGCTCCTCTTCGCCCTTGATGCTCGCCGCACTTTCGTCGCGCGTCGCCTGCACAAACAGTTTGCCAATGCTGCGGAACGTCCTCGTGGCTTCCGGCAAGGCGGCCACTTCGTGCTCGACCAGCGCCAGCCGCTTCTTCTGCCGCACGGACGCCGCCAGCTTCCGGTCCACTTGCTCGAGCTCCCGCTCGATCTGTTGGAAGTGCGGCTGCAGCTCTCGCAGCTCCTTTGCAATGTGGCCCGGCACTTGACAATGGCGCCCGTCTGTCCGCAACGAAGCGCTCTTGGGGGCCACTTCTTGTTGCAGCTGGCGCAGCAGCTTCTTTATACCCGGCACCTTATCCGGATCCCTCGCCAAGCTCTGGGCTGTCTGGAGCGTCTCAATAGCCTCTTGTTGGCGGCCCAATTGCTGCTGCGCATTGGCGAGACGGTGGTAGCCCTTGGCGAACTCGGGCTGGCGCTTGACACACTCTTGGGCGTCTTGTTCAGCGAGTGCCCACTTGTTCACAGCGCCGTAGGCAGCACTTCGGTTCGAGTAGTACACGTAGTTGTCCGGGTTCAAGCGGATGGCCTGTTGCAACAGTAGCTCTTAAGTCAGTACCTTTAATAAAAGGCGAAAAGTATCAGTAACGAGGGGGAACACCTCCGAGTAGCACTCGACCGCCTTGTCAAAGTTCTTTGCGTTGAATTCCTCGTTGCCAAGTCTATAGCAGTAGCAGAGACAGCAGAGGGGTGAGTACACGTATATAAGAGTACAACATGGCAGTTGATTGCAATGATCACGACGCACGTCTTCTGCGCTTCGGCTGCGTCGTGGGCGGCGGTCATGCTGCCGAGGGATTGTTTTTTTCAGCTCGGGATAATTACTGGAGGAAGGTAAGCTCTCTCGAAATGTTATAAAACAAGACCAACGTAAAAAAAACAAAGGGAGAAATGAGTACATGAACAGTCGACCGACGTGAAAAATGGGCTCATATGGGTCGCTTTTTGCAAGCACAATGTATTGCAGCGAGCGATAGCACTGTTTCCCGATCAGGAAGTGGGTTTCCACGATAGCTCGTAATGAAGATCGAGACATGGCAAAAGCTGCGCGACAAAGCCTTGCGCCGCACTCGCTGATGCAACTGATGAGAAACGTATACACCCGCGCAAGATTGTCTGGCTTGCGAATTGATACTGAAGCAAATGATTGAGTAGGTAAATGGACACATTTGATAGACCAACGACGTCAGCGTTACCATTTCGTCGAATCTTTGCAGAATCTCTTGCACTTGTTGTCACCTTTCTTATGCAGCTCCGTTATATGCAACCACATTTTGTCCCGCTCACGGGCTCGTGGCATTGCACTATGGTCGATCGCGAATGTTGTGTCCCTGACTTAAGCTTTGTTTTACGCGGTCACTCTTGATGGTACGTCACTCCATAGCTAGACAGACTTTGGCAAATGCATCGACTGCGTGAATGCATCTTCATCGCTGCATCTGTGCTTATTGACGATTACCACGGCATTAGTTTTACTTTCGGCTGGTCAATATAGATCATAAGCCCACTGAACCGTTATGCTAGAGGTCTATTTTTCATGACACGAGCTTTTTTTCTGATAGCAAGTGTTTGGCGTTGTAATCCGCTTCCGAACTTCATGAACTTGTGCTCGTGTCAAACGATACGTAGTCACACATCATGTACAAACTGGCAAAGCCAGCGCATATACACTGATCAATGAGATGACCACACTCTTTCCCGTACAAGGTCTGCATTGCCCGCAAGTTGTCAGCTTAGAAGCAATCTCTAGTCCTGCAATAATCTCAACTTGGTGCAATGTGACTAGGACGCTGTTCAATAACTGTTGCATGTCTTACATGCCACACTTTCTTGAATTGGTTTTCAGTACTAGGTTGCATTATGTACAGTTCCGATCATCAACATATTTCAGATACCAGCGTACCATTGTGGCTGGCATTGCTTGCAATCGAATTGCAGTAAGCATCTTACCCGTATCACGGACTGCAGTATAGACGCATGTGGTTATTGTAAATACAGTGACTCGGGAAGCTGTCGGATAGCGGTGGTCACTTGATGTAGCGGGAATGTTAGAAACTATCGTGTTTGACAGGTTTCAAGGTTCAAGTGCTATACCATGGGACGGTGTCACCTGATTGGCTGATTACCGCACGACGTGACATGTGGGACAACGACGGGACGATCGACCAAATGGGACGGGTGAGACAGGACAACAGCTGGACACTTGGGACGGTGAGAGACGGACGCCATGTGACAGGAAGAGACGGACACCGTATGTGACTTGACATGGTCGAGTTGTAGTTTCCGTTTCTGGTCATGCATATCGTAGTGTTGAAGGAGGTAGTTCTTAACGCTCAATATATTTTACTTTTGCTTCCTACATCTCTTGCACAAGTGCACACGACGAACACCTTTGTGTAACAGGTTATGAGCCCAACTAAGCGTGTTGCCGGTGCGGCCAATCAAGCTGCATCTGCTGTGGTGGTCGATGGTCCTAAAAAGGTCTTTGACAATTACTTGGAAGAAACGTCGGCAGCGCCCATGGGGCGATGGACCAAGTGCTAGCCATGCTCGGGGACCTATCCGAATGGATGAATCGTATTGAGGTCTCCCAGAAGGAGCAAGGTGACAAGGACCGGCAGGGGTCACCGGAGTCAATTTTTGGCTCGGCCCTGGGAGTGGGGGCGGGGATGAATCTTCAAGCTTTGGAGCGCACCCCTCCTCCCAAAAAGTTCCCGAACGTGTCGCCAGCGACATACTTCGGGGCGAGGTATCACATTCATGCGAATGGTGATGGGCGACCGGTGAACCCGGTTGTGGCGGATTTCAACTCGGGTCCGGCACCCGGATTTGTACAATTGAGGGAAGAGATGCCTGCGGGATACCACCCCTGTGTCGGTATGTCGAACGGGGTGTATGTCCACCCTGGGAAACAAGCTGCGGGGATGCCGGACGCACGCCATCGGATACTCGCGATACAACCATTTGACGGCAAAGAACTCTACCATGGTATTGGTAGTGGGTTCCTTAAATGGGGCAAGGAATTTGATCGTCAGATTGGCTTCGCGGACCGCGCGTGCGGGTTCGGATGAACACAGGACATCAAGGTTGATGTCCTTGGACAATAACTGGCAGGCAAGGCGCAGACGTACTACCGTCGGGAGGTGGGGACTTGGTGGCGTGAAAGTTAAACCTTGGAGCATGCGATGCAGAGGATGTTGCAGACCTTCAGCACCAAGATATCGCCGGTCCACAGCAGCATGAAGCAGCATGAAGGTGTTCGAGGCACCGAAGGCATCGCACAAAAGCTGGACAGACCATTTTTTTACCTGACAGCTGTCAGCGATGCCCGCGGGGGTGCAGACCACTTGGTACTGGACAACATTGTCCAATATGCCGATACGCAGATGCGTACGACAAAGTTGCCCAGGTTGAACATTCACCGAATGGACACCAACGTCAAGCGGAAGTATTGGCGCAATTTGTGCAGCCTACTGAGGTGAACACGCATGCCAAGAACCTTGGACGCGACGTGGTCAACGTTGTGGAAGCTTCGAAGGATGTGAAGGTCAAGCTCAAGCCTAAGAGCCAAGAGCGAGATGACAGTCGAGACTGTTACTTGTGCGGAGAAGTAGGATACATCAGGGATATGTGTCCTCAGCGCAAAAAGAAGAAGAGCTCGAGAGAAAACTTCGTATTCGCGATCAACGAAAGCACGGGTACCCACGAGAGTCAGTGGATACTTGATACTGGATCTAGCCGACATTTGGTTAACGATCTTAGTCTGATCACCGATACGACTCCTCGTCAAAGGGACTGTCTGACCGCAGCCTCCGATGGTAGTGGGCTGCGGGTCACCCACCAAGGCACTATTGAGATATAAGTCGTTGCACTTGGGGTGGTGAAATCGGTGAGGCTCCTCGATGTACAGTACGCCGAAAACCTCGAGAGGAACATCTTCTCGTATGGCAAGCTATAATATAAAGGTTGCGTACTCGAGTATCGAGGAGGGAAGCGTGTGTTGACCTTGTAGTGCAAGATCACAGTAAGGGCACTGTTGACACATCACGAGAGGCGATGATGACTGTTTCCAATTCACCTGAATACGAATCCGATTCGGATGTTCAGTGTGGTACCTTGATGCAATTCCATCGCTGTCTGGGTCACTTATGTCTTGTCACTATCATCAAGGTGGCCAAGCAACCGGGCTCGGATATAAGGCTGACGGACACGAAACGTGCGAAGTTCCTGGCTTGTTCTTGAGGAAAACTGACCAAAGGAGCACAGCCAAAGAAAGATACGGGAGCTAACTCTCCTACAGATGTGATAGGAGGAGTGATATGCTCCGACCTTACGGGTCCGTGACCTCACGTGATCGTTTGGAAAATCCCTATCTGGTCAACTTTATTGATCACCGGTCCAATTGTTGTTTCATCTTCTTGGCCGAATCCAAGGATGCTGCCTCCCTCAAGTTCAAACAATTGTTGGTGACCTTTGAACGCGAGTTCAACTGCAAGTTCCATGCGCTGCGCACGGATGGAGGCGGTGAATACAAGACCTTGGATGGATTTTGTTTGAAGACTGGCGTATCCCGTCAGGTGAGCGAGGCTAGAAACCAAGCCAGTAATGGCGAGGCTGAGCGGATGCATCGAACCATCATGAATATGGTACGAAACATGATGTTCGCCTCAGGCTTAACCAAGTCATTTTTGGGTAATGCTGCTGAGTATGCGTCATACATACTGAACCGAAGTAGAACAAAGGCGAACCCACGAGGAGAGTCTCCAATGGAGCTTCTTACGAACAAGGTGCATGTGCTCGACTACATCGTCGCCTTCGAATCGACATGCTCGGTGCACGTCGAAGCCAAGAGCAAATCGCTCGGAGAGCGTGGGAAGGCAGACATCATCATTGGCAAGGGTGATGAGACGAAGGGATACAAGATGTACGTCCCCAAGTACAAGGTGGTTGTGGTAACGCAACACGTCCAAAACATCGAAGCACTGAAGGATGTTCGGGACGCGCAGCTCGAACCCGATCTGGATAGAGTCGACGATCAGGAGGAGTCACCAGGGAACTGCCAGACGGATGCAACACCACAACGTGATGTCAAGAAACGACCCGTGAAAGGCCGTAAAGGACGACGGTCGGGTTGGACGATGGATCAATGTCGTACAAGGTCCACGAGCAAGCGAGAAGTTGAAGAGGCCCCGAACGAGCAATCTGTTGAACAGCACGATGTGGTCGATGCGGTCATGGTGCAAGACCCGAAGTACTATGGGGAAACCGTCAACAGTGTATACCGCGAACAGTGGCAGGTCGCAATGACCGAAGAGCTGGATGCCTAGAAGTCGAAAGATGTTTGGACGGTTGTAGTGTCACCTAAGGTTGCACATGTTCTGCACAAAAAGTGGGTCTACAAGACAAAGACCGACGCGAACGGGGAAATCGAGCGATACAAGGATCGTCTGGCCGTTTGCGGGAACGAACAAGTGTTTGGAGTGGACTATACCCTCACTTTCGCAGCGGTCATGGAATTGGGGACGGTAAATCTGATCCTGGTGCTTTCGAGACGCTGGAACGTACCAGCGCGCCATGGTGATGTACCCAATGCTTACGTCAAAGACGAAAAGGAGGGGCACCTGGATATTTATATGAAAGTGTCGAAGGGGATGGCAGTGAAGGAGAAAGAGATGAAGAACCAGAACGCGAAGACCCCAAACGACCTATCGTTGCTGTTGAAGAAGTCTCTATGCGGACTTAAACAGGATGGGCGGCTGTGGAGAAAATCACTTGACTCAAAGCTACCACAAAGCGGGTATCATCAATGCACCACGGGCATGTGCCTATACTTCAAGTACAAGGGCAAGACATGCACGGTGGTCGGTGTCTACGTGTATGACCTATTAATAACAGGCACCGAACAGAGCGCTGTGGACGAATTCTTCAAGGATATGATCGCACTATCTATCAAGGATTTGGGGATTGTAAACAAGTATCTCGGGATACGAATTAAGCTCGACGACTCGAACGGTTATGTTCTGGATCAAGAACTGACTATCGACTTGCTGTCGATGGACTTTGGGATGGAGTCATCCAATGGCGTTTGCATCCCTATCGGAGACGAGTGCAACATGTATGACGAAGAATACGCCGAGTACTTACCAGCAAGAAGAGCAAAGGGCGGCATGAGTGTAAAGTCTTTTCAGTCACTAGTGGGAAGTTTGCTATGGAATGCGAGATGCACACGCCCAGACATTTGTTTTGCAGCGCACAAGGCGACAAGACAGACGCACAAGCCGACAATAAAGGATTGGAAGACCGCAAAACGCATCATGCGACACCTGAAGATGTCCAAAAATTAGAAGCTGCACCTGAATGGTGATGGACATACGTCAGAGGATGTGCGGTTCGAATGATGGAGCGACGCCGATTTCGCTGCAAGCAAGGCTGACCGTAAGTCGATATCAGAATTTGTGCTGACTTTGGATGGTGCTGTGGTTCTGTGGTTGTACAAGAAGCAATCGGGAGTATTGTTGAGCACGATGGAAGCCGAGTTTATCTCTGCGTCGAAAGCTGGCCGAGAGCTGCTTGGCACGAAGGAACTCCTGAGCGAGTTGCAGATACACGTACGTGAACCCATGCCGATGTGGATCGAAAACCAAGCGGTAGTCAAGCAGCTCAAGTCAGAGAAGAGTACCTCGAGCGCCAATCACGAGGATATACGTTTCAAGATCATTTGCCATCCCGCACAGGAAGGAACTGCGGTGCCAAGATCGTGCGATCGGAGGAAATGCTGGCCGACATACTTACGAAGTCGTTGCCGGCGCCAAGGATGGAGGTGTTGAGGTCCACGCTCAAGTCGAAGGCCACACAGGCTAACACCGAGGAGGAGTGTTAGAAACTATCGTGTTTGACAGGTTTCAAGGTTCAAGTGTTATACAATGGAACGGTATTTCCTGATTGGCTGATTACCGCACGACGTGACATGTGGGACAACGACGGGACGATCGACCAAATGGGACGGGTGAGACAGGACAACAGCTGGACACTTGGGACGGTGAGAGACGGACGCCATGTGACAGGAAGAGACGGACACCGTATGTGACTTGACATGGTCGAGTTGTAGTTTTCGTTTCTGGTCATGCATATCGTAGTGTTGAAGGAGGTAGTTCTTAACGCTCGATATATTTTACTTTTACTTCCTACATCTCTTGCACAAGTGCATACGACGAGCACCTTTGTCTGACAGGGAATCACTCCGCTTCTACTGACACAGTACAAGCTACACACACCTAGCACAGTGTAAGCAGGTGCCTCGAATCTCGCGTACACTCTACGTGCAGAGGAAGGTTAAATATCCTAAACAACACGCTTAGTAGAATAGATGATCGAACCGTACAACTCTATGGTGTACGTGTCTAAAATACACCTCTTCTGTGTTTTACCGTATATTGTGCCCATCTATAAACCTGGAACATTTCCCGGTATCCGTCACTCATCTACTCCTTACCCCCTTCTTTTTTTTTACGTAATTACAAGACTTGATGGCTTGAGTACGCTACTTGCTTCAATTCAATCGTTTCGGATTTGAATTTGACAAATTATCCGCGAAGTTATAGGACCCTAAAGTTTGGAGAATTTTGTGGATAGGGATCGCGGCGAGCCACATTTGGCCGCCCAAAATCCCCGCGTAGACTCATTTTTCTCGATTTACATTGAATTTTCATTGCAGCCCTATATGAAGTAGGCGAATCAACGTGAAAGAATCACTTTTGTAGTCCTAAAGTGCAAAAGTGGATGTTGTCGCGCTATACGGAATTTTACTGCTTGTTAATGTCCTCTATTTAGTATAAAAGGACGACGGCAATTAGTCAATTACATTTCAAAACACGATAATTGGCATCAGCTAAAACTATCATATTGTTTAAATTTACATGGGGACCTTACGGTGCGACCGATACTTCTTTACGGAGTATTCAACGGCCTTCCTGATCAGGATCTTGCGATAAACGTTCATGTACCGAAAACACTTTCGAGGATGTCATCAGAAGGTAGTGAGAGAGAAGGATGTAAGGGATTCTAAGACCATCTGCTTAAGGCCTTTGAACGTGCAGTCGCATTTTTTTCGAGCACGGCATTATTATTCTCCCCAGAACATTCTGATGAAGGTCAATTTGTAATAAAACCTTGGTTAAATAATGAAGTTTCCTGCCGTAGTGATGGTCTCTTTCAAAAGCGCGTTTTAAAACTTATTTCACATTGATTCTGGATGACACTGCGAGCGCAGCAACAACCCTCATAACCTTCAAGTGCCGTATCCATTTGTTAAAGCCCAACATGTCAGTGATTGTTGACTGATTAGTACATTAATTGGTATTGAAAACGTGCAAAAGACGTTCTTATTGTGTGCAGTGCAACGGGAGCTTTAGAAGGCGATTTATGTTGTGAAACGGCAAAACAAATAATTCTTCAAATGTGGCCGCAGAAAAAAGGTTACAGGTTATAGGTGGTGCGCACCGTAGATGTAATAAACGACAAGTTTCTGATATAAGTACCTGCTTATCACCCATTAAGCGTGTCTATAATCGATTGGTGGTTTAGTTTGTTGGTAATAGGTATTGCATAAACCAATGAGTGGATCAAGGCCGAATACTACCTTTGACGGTGGTATTTGGTCACTATTTGCTACACAAGATATATGAGAGATGAGTATAGATTAATATAGTATTGTCATTGACCCAATCTGGTACAAGTGACACGTAACGGGCTTAATCCTTTGCATCCCTTTCCCTTGGCCAAAAGTCAAATTGTTTGGCCGTTATGGAGCTGATTGATGACAGAGAGACACCCAACAAATCGTTAAGGGAAACGGAAGCACTTATTGTCTCTCCCAAACCATTTTCTCTTGTCGTATCATAATCTAAAAGTCCATGCGACATGCAGCCAAACTTTACAAGAAAGTGATCGCATACATTTGTGCATCTGCAGAAGAGGCATAATATGAGTAGCCGAGCAGCAGGTGATCATTATCCTGCTACTGCTACTGAGCAAATTGCAACTCCATGTTTTGAATGTGCACGCCGTGATGCACCACGTCAAGCGAGTGCACCCTCTTTATTGGTAGCGGGTGCAACCCAAGATCTATGAGGACCAGGCCAATTTAATAGTGGCGTTTCAACACCCGAATCCACTATTTGCCACTGTTTACTTTTGTGAGGTGCCACTATTTAAGTCCTTGGCGGAGTATGCGAAAGAGAATATTTTCTCGAGCGCAGATTTTGGTATGTAATCACATCTAATGATGCAAAAATAATTGTCCTGTGCACGTATGGTTGTACGTAGATGTACCCAACCGAATTTGGTCTGATTTATTCAAGGGTTGTTGAACATAAGAAGGGAAATCCCCCTCCTGTAAAAAAGGAAAAAGGAACCTTTTTCTGCAGACCCGTTCTGGCCATGCACTTGTGTCTGAGCCCCCCCCATAACCGTGCAATACGATACGCATTGACATTATACCATATATTTGGACGTTCGATTTGCCCAAACAATGTCTCCTCAGCGTAAAACACCCTTCAACAACGCCCATTTCATCACATTAGGGCTGAAGGTCTGCGAGCGCGACCCTTCTACGAAGGTCGTCGTGTCGTAATGCGACTATTCTGTGTGCATTTTGGTCGCGAAGTAAAGGTTGACGCCAAACGTAAAGCTACGAGCAACATTCAGTATTTTAGACGTCCATTTCGCATTGATGTCTAGAAAAAGCACATGAAAATACATCATCCACATAACTGTGAGACTTAATAATGCCCTGTCAAATGAGCAGAAGGCTACTTTCATTGGCGAAAGTGCTCCTGTTGTGCACCGGAATATTACACAGTCCTATTTTGGCGGAGCCTGAACCCATATGTATCACTTTGTAAACAAGAGTATCGTCGATGTTATCGTTGGTGACACATTCTTCTATCCTGATGACGCGAACGACGAGACAATCAAGGAGCGAGATCCCGACATCATCGAGGACGTTGTCAATCCCTACGATAACAATCAGGAATCGTACCTTCAGACTGACCGCTATCGCATCGTCATCAAGAACCCCATACATTTTCGCCTCATCGTCGGATACGTCGGTGGAGGGGATCCATTTCGAATAGCTGCTCGATTTATGCACATGACCATGGAGCTAACGGGTTTGGCGTCAATCGAGAGTGCATGTGAACGCAAGAGCACAAATTATAGTCGGTACGACTGCGCGCTGACTCTGTAAAGATCTCGGAAATGCTGGCCTCAGATTGGACTTTCTCTCTGGCTATGGACAGACCCACACACATGTCTACCTCGTATTTAGACATTCGCGTTCGGCCATTCGACTGTAGCGCGATTCGTTACTTTCATTTGGTCGCCATACCAATTTTTAGCAGTCATACTAGAGAAGAGGTATTTTGCATTATGAAAGAGCACTAGATGTCATCTGTCATAAATGGCGGGATCTGGTTATTTCCATCTCAACAGAAGGTGAACGAAAGATGACCGGCAGAGATCAAGGCGTCGCCACGCACTTTGAGCGAGTCACTTGGCCTAGTTTATTTCGACATTTGTGTGGCCTACACCAACTGGATATTGCTGTGCAACAGCTTTTTAATCATCTATTGGATGATCAGTTCTACTCTATACTAACCGGCCTCATCTCAAACATACGAAGGCAACAAAACCTCCTCAAAGACATGGGAACGCAGGCCAAGAAAGTTGCGGACACTCGATGGGAATCGATGGTCAAGGTACATTTGTTAGTATACTTTCCATTCGTGGTGGCTTACATATGGTACAGTTTGCTGCTCGGTTCCGGTAATATCTAGTGCCAGTACGAGCGAATCTTGGTTAGAAGGACACGCCTTGCGCCCCACCACTCAATTGGTGGGTGACCGTCATCTTTTTTTCGAAGGTCTCCAACGAGGCGACCATCACGTTCCGAGGCCTTAATGGCTTCGAAAAAGATTTTTTTCAGCAATGCGAAGGCATTTTGCAGTTTATCTCAGCTTACGCGTCTTGCTTTAGCGCTTCACTGATTGCCGGCCTAGAGCTTTGAGTGCGCTCGACCTAGCATCCAATTGCTGTCGGCGGTTTGGGAGTTCTCTTTTTAATCCCAGCGATGTCGAAGACGTAATGGCGGACCTAGGCACTAGCTTTGTTATCGCGGCCATAGAAGAGATCGGCGCCTATGAAACGGCTGCCGTTGTCAAGAGAATCGCCACTTGCTGCGTCGAATTACTTGCCAGCCTTGCAAGCACTGTGACAGAATGTGACTCAAGGAAGGATGCTGCCGATTTCGTGCCGCCTGTTCCACCTCATCAGCTCGTCAAACTTTGCGGTCGAGATTTCACTGACATTATCCGCAAGCAAAGGGATCGCCTGTCCGCCCGCTGGAGCCAGCAAAGTATCGAGTTCATTGAGCAGGCGTTTCAAGAACTTCGAGCTGCTTATAAATGTGAGCCGTCTTTCAATCAGGTCCTGGATCAGTGCGACGTCAGAATACGTTTGAAAATTGCCGGAGCTACGTGCAACATAGCTTCATGCACCTGAAGACACATGTGGACATTTACAGACTGCGTTCTCGGGCACGCCTACTAATCTACTGTGGATAGTATATTCTCCGTTGTCAAGTGGGAGAATTATTATTGCTGGATTAATCTAAAATGCTTCTCTTTTAAAGGCATCCCGCACGCCGAGAAGTTCGAGCCACTACAGTCAAAAGTCCTCGAAGCACTCCTTTATGATTTATAAATCCAAATCCAGGCTATATTGTGTCCAGTAAACCTGCATTTGGGTGACGATCAGACGCACCAATATTAGCCACTTTTAAGATGTATCAGACGCCACTATTAGCTTAATAGTGGTAATATTGTCGTGCGCCACTATTAAAGTGGTGTGATGGAGCAGGGTCTCGAAGCTACGTGATGAGCCCCCAAACACTCACTATGCCGGACTGCCAACTTACGGGGGGGGGTACTCCGATGCCGCGTATAGACCTTAAATCACCTTGTGTACCATCGTCTGGCGGGTTGCAATCTTCGATAGACGCGGTAGAGGTAGTAGGTTTTTCATTAATGGAACCAGAATTAAGCCCCCCCCGAGTGTATATGCTTCACTCGGTGGTCCGGTATGTGGCCACCCAATTGACTCAATCGATAGTATACTTATTACCAGATTCGGCAGGTAGCTTGTCTCTTATGGTCTTTCGTGTAATCACAGGGGTGTTGACCTTCTGGCCTTTACCGTGCTCCCTAACCGCTAGATTGATAGGTTGCTTCAGATAGAGAATATTGAGGGGGTGGGTTGCTACTCGACGAATCCACAAGCTAATTAATTCCTGTAGTTCTACTCTAAATTGTTAATGTTACGCAACTGTCGTCAACGGCGATAGGGCAAATTATATGCCTTCCCCGGAACAGGAGTGCAGAACAAGTGCAAGCGCCTTTCATTTAGATGAATATTTGCCAAGTAGATCGCAAATTAAGTAGTATTCGATATCATCCTATCATTTAACTCCGTTACTCTATCCTTATCTCGTTTCCTAATTCATGCTTTGACTGGACAGGAGTAGCTTGAACTCGAGATACCCGACGTCCACCTTAAAGTACCGGATCCACCTAGAGGTTTTCGAGCTCCACCTTGAGGACTGAAATCCACCTTGAGGGACCCGAAGCCTAACTTGATAGATCAGATTACACCTTGAAAGACCGAGGTCTGTTGCCAAGTATGCTTCAATGCAGTAGATAGACGAGATAGTTCTGTGTTCAAGGTTTATATCCCCTCTTCTATTGTGCTCTTCTTCAAAGCCGTCCTCACCACTCATCTTGCCAAGCAGCTGTCCTGCCCTCTTCCCGTCTAACGGATGACGCTAATCTACACAGCGCGCCGAATTGAAGGCCCACCTAATAGCACATCACTTGCTTTCCTACACTCCTCCTCGAATACGTCTCCGTTTTTCGCCTCTTTCTCTTTTCCTCTGTCGTTCTCTTTTCTTCGAACTTACACTCCCCATGCGCACCCCTGCCCTATATCGCGCACTATCACGCACCCGTCTTGCTATCTCTCTCTCCGCAAACTTCTCATCCGCGTATTGCCCTTACTAAAGCCGCATGAGGCTGCGCAGCGCCCCAGATTAGGCGCGCCGCAGGCTTTCGTCATCAGGTCCGCGATCGTTAGCTCGGATCATACATGCTGCGCCGTGACGATCCCGCGTTGACCGAGGTCGCACAGATGCTTGTGTCGTACATCGATGTGCTTGACTTTAATCCAGGAAGCCTCGCCTTCGATCTGGCTGATGGCTGCCTGGTTGTTCAGGCTCATCTGCATAGGTACAACCGGCGCCATACCCACTTCTCCGAGCATCTGGCGCAAGCCTAAATCTCACAAGCGACCTCCGAAGCCGCAACGAACTAGGCCTCCATCGTCGAGAGGCTCACACCGCCCTGTTTCGTTGCGGTCCGCGACACTGCCATCCCATTGAGAAGCACGACGCCTCCCGTTAGCGACTTCCAGTCCTCTTTGTCAGATGCAAAGTCGGCGTCGCTGTAGGCTTCGATCTGCAGCGCGTCGCGACTCGTTCATGCCGGCGCCATCTCGAGCTTGAGCGACGCCGTGCACTTGAGGTAGCGTGTGACTTGCTTGGCGAGATTCCAGTCGTGCACCGGCAGCGCATGCGTCTTCCTAGTCGCTTTGTGCACTGCAAATGCAATGTCCGGTCATGAGCATCTCGCGACATACAGCATACTCCCAACAAGAGACTGAAACGCGTTTATTGTCGCACCACCGCCTGCGATCGTAGTTTCCAGTAGTACGGCGTCGTCGCTAACCACTTCGTAGGAGTCATCTACAATCAGCGTCTTCGTTGAGTTCGCATCGCTCATCCCATGCGCACGCAAAAGCTCCTTGATGGCCTCCTCCTTGTCGATACAGAACGCGCAGTCGCTACCGAGCTCCGCTCTCATCCCCACAAACTTATGGATATGGCCGAGATACTTGATAGACAGCGACTTAAGGCTCGCGAGCAAAACTTTTGACCAACGCGACGCTCGTTCCCGTCGCCAGCAAATCGTCGACATAAACGCCGACAACTACCAGCTCTTCTCCGTCGAGCTTGTGATACAGACACATGTCTGACACGCATCGCACTTACCCTGCATCGCTTATTAGCGAATGAAGCAACTGGCCCCAGACGCGCCTGTCGTGCTTTATACATTACAGGCTCATCCGCAGTTCCAATACGACTTCTCCTGGATGCGCAGCGCCGATCTTTCTCAAAGTGCTCTCCGACACGGTCACAATGCGTGGCACCTGCAAGCAGATGTCGAGGTGTGCTTTTATCCCGGTACGCACTTATGTGTCCGGAATGTCTCCGTGCTTGGCCGGCACTCCTCACGTCGCCGCGAGCGCCAGCACGACCTTTGCCGTCGAGATGTCCATCAAAGCGGCAAAGGTCAGGTTGTAATCGACGCCTAGCACTTGCTCATTCCAGCATGCGACAAGACTCGCCTTGTACCGCTCGATCTATACGTCAGCTCCCGTCTTGGTCTTTAAGACCCACTTGGACTGAAGAGCGTTTGCGCCCGGGCTGCACTTCGTCACGCTCCACACGTCGTTCTGATCGAACGCGGCAATCTCCTCTTTAATCTCAATCTGTCCTTCCGCTCGCCTCGAGCTAAGTATAGCCTCGCCATACTTACGTGGATCGCGCTCGAAGGATGCGCTGACCACCTCGTCCGTCGCAGATTGCTCACCCTGGCTAGCAGCTGCTTGCTTGCGCTTTGATCCGCCGCGCGTCCCGTGCGCTTGTCGCACCCACGGCTTCTTGCCCTTCCCGCGAGCACCGCGACCATCTTGAGCTCTTGCATTGTCGTCACGGGTCTCCATCGCCGCCTCTGCTTCTGAAGCCGCCTCTTTTGCTTCGTCGGCTCAATCACTGACGTCCATCGAGCGCTGCAGTTGCGCATTCTGCGCATCATACAGCGTTGATATGTTCTTCACGCGTTGCGTGACAACCACCTTGTTCTCTCGATGCAGTAGGACCTTGTACTCGTTTATCTACCCACTCAATCTCACGATAATACCTATATGCGATCGCTGCTGCAGCGAGCTCTTGCGTGGATCTCGCTAGACGTTACACGACGATCCGAAAATGACGATGCTGCGCAGATCCGGCGCCTTGACCGCCAGTACCTATATAGGCGACGCTCTCTTCACGTTCGCTCGCGTCGGAATGCGTTTTAAGATCTGAACTGCGTACTGTACCGCGTGGAACCAAAAGTGCAACGGCAGCGCGCACGCAAACATCATACTGTGCGTTAGGTTTAGCACCTTCCGGTGCATCCTCTCTGCCCTTGCCGTTTGATGCCTAGCTGCGTGCTTCCGACAATTGGCGCGCGACACCCTTGCGCTTGCAGAACAGGTCAACATTGGCGTATCCGCCACCGCCGTCTGTCCGAAGCACGTGGACCTTGAAACCGAATAGCTTTAAAAATGTACGAGGAACGCCTCAAACTGCTTTGACGCCGCATCCTTCGTGCGCGCAAATAACACGCGGCAGTAGTTCTACTTATGGTCTACAAAGCTAACCAGATATCGAATTTTAAGGAGATCATGCGGCATCATTGGGCACTTGAGGTCGGAGCAGATTACGCCGCCTATCCTGTCGATTGACGAGTTGGCGCCGCTGTCTTGCTCCGACTGCGCGTCTGCTTACCCTCGAGGCATTACACGAACGCCATGCGCTTGTTGTTGGTCAATCGGATGCCCGACGCCGGACCACGCGCCATACGATCGATCATATCAAACGCGAGGTGGCCGAGTCGCTGATGACAGTGCAGCAGAGAGGCTTCGTGTATGCCGTCCACATCAACATCCGATGCACGCGTTCCGATGGCAATCATGATCGCATCTCCGGCGCTGTGCCTTTCGCGTGTCGCTGCTGTCTTAACGTACAACACGTTGCTGTCGATCGCGACGTCGAATGCGACTGTACCGTCGCTGCGCCGCTTTTGTCACCATCGTACACGAGGGCTAAATCTTTGCTCTCCAACTTTCCGAACGAGACGATGTTTTTCGCCAGACGCAGCGCAAGATAGACTTTGGTCGATGTTACAGTCATCTTTACACCGCCCTCAAGGACCTTGAGGCGCACGATTCCGACACGCGTCAGTCGCAACGAATCACCATCTTCCATAACAATTTCTTGAGCGCAAGCAAATGAGTCGATCAGCATCGACTCATCGTTCACGAGGTGTCTGCTCGCACCGCTTTCGAGGATCCAGTCACCTCGATCTGTGCCAACTCCATCGTTTGCGGCCAGCACGAAACCGCCCGCGTAGGTCGCAGCCCGCGCTTTGTCTCTCGCGACTCTCGCACGAGCCACCATGCCTCGCAAGGTTTTCTTCATCTTGCTTGCTTTAAACTCCTTTTGCGCGAACTTTTGACGATTTTTTGTGAGCGCAAGCACCATGTCGCCGCTGCTCGTCTCGTCATCAAACACGACTGTTGCCTTGCAGTCGGACACGACGTGCCCCGCCCTCCCGCAGCAGAAACACATTCGCGTGTCTTGGGGATTCGTACCAACATGTGTCGCAACTACCTCGCGACCGGCCGGTCCGCTGCCGAGCTCTATCGAGTGCGCAAAGTGCGCCAACTCCTCATCGTGACGCAGGTAGTCGGACCGCGTCGGGTCGTACTTCGCCCGCATGACATTCATCAGCTCCGGCGACGCGTGGTGCACGATGTTGTCGAGTATAAGCGAGTCGTCGCCACTGCGCGCGTCACTGACGGCCACCATATAAAAAGGTGCTCGTCCCAGGTGCGTCGCAGTTCATTTTTGTCATGACCAGATTGATGTCTTGGCTCGCCGTGATCGTCGTCTTGAACGTCAGGTGCAGCTGATCCATGACGTGCTCAAGTCTCGGATGCTGAACCCACCAAGTGTCGACCTTTGTGTGATGGTACCTCTCCGCAGTACCGGCCATAAAAATGGCCGAGGAGGTCGACCTTCACGTCCACCATCCACGAGAAACCGCACGAAGCCTCAGCAAGGCTCACTGCGCGCATGAAGAAGCGTCCACAGTCAAAGAACCCGCTCACGAGCTCTTTGTGGAGTTCCGTGCCATCGAACATGCAAATTCTGAGCTTTCGCTTACTCGCAGTCGGCATTCCGTAATTGCCAATCGCTTCTTCCATGCGCGTCGCAGGAGGCGGCAGTTATTGACGCGGCGCGGACATGGGCTCGACTGCTCGTGCCTGCATGCGATGCTGAGCTGACGGCTGTCCACTCGGCGGCGCGAGCGAAGCAAACATCGACTCGCCGTCATCTGGCCAGCGCGCGTGGAATGCTGCTGGTTTCACCGCCAGCGACCCAAGCGCATCGATGGTCACGGGGCGTCCAAGCGTGTTGGCCTCAATCTTATAAGCAAACATAACGCTCTAGACAGCTCCAAGCATCCTCTCTTCCTCTTCCCAGACGCGTTGCGAAGACTCGAGATTCGACAGACGGTCGGTCACTGCGGCGAGAACTGCGATAATCTTGTCATCGGTAGAATCGCTCATTTCGCTAGCGGGCGGTTCTTCGACGACTGACAGCGGGTTTGCCGACGAGGGCACACGCCCTGGCGAGACACGCCTTGGCGCATCTCGCGCGACACCTCCTGGTGTCTTGGCAGTTGCTTCAGTTGCTCTAGTCATTGGGCCCATTATCTGTTTTCGAGTATGATTGTTTGTAGTAGGAAGACGATATAGTTCTGTATTCAAGCTATATGTCTCCTCTTCTACCGCGCTCTTCTTCAAAGCCATCCTCACTACTCATCTTGCCAAGCATATGTCCTGCCCTCTTCCCATCTAACAGATGACGCTAATCGACACAGCGCGCAGAATCTACGACCCACATGATAGCACATCCCTAGCTTTCTTACAAGGTCTTCCTTGAGGGATCCAAGGTCTACCATTATGGACCCGAGTTCCACCTTGGAGGATCGGGGTTAATCTTGAGGGACCGAACCTTCAGATGAGGGACCAAGGTCTACTCTTTCAGTACCATGTAATCGGTACTTCTAACGATCATTTCTCCTCGATAGGTGCTGTGGGTCTTCTCCTCCAAAAGTATCGTCGACTTCGTGACCCCTTTCTCCTTGTCACCCTTTCCCTGACGAGTGGACCGTTGTTCCTTCGGTTCGCTGGCCTCCGAGTCCATCATTTTCGATAAACACTTCACCAAAGTGGCACAATCATGACCCAAGCTAGAGGTCGTCTATTCTGGCGATGCTGATGTTACATCCGTATCAGCATCACCCAATGAGCCTTCTGGAGAAGCTGAGACTCCAATGGCGAGGACGAAGCGGTCTCGTCATGGTGACAATTGGCGCGACACTGTGGGCGCAGAGATGTTCAAATCGTCTCATGAGCTAGACGGATCGTCTGCTGAATCAAGTCGATCGCACTCACACGAGCGCGTCATGAGGGGCCTGCACGGTCACACCGGCTATCGTGATTGTGCCGGTGACCCGAGTAAAAGTCACCGGGTCAAAAGCGATCGGAGGGTTTGGATTGATCGCTGCGCCAGTAATTTATCGACATTACGCAGGAGGAAACTGACCGCGGTCGCCTATGTCTTACTCCTTAGGACAAGCCGAGATTTAAACGACAGCTGGATATGGGTAAGAAGTCGGAAGTGGCCACAAAACTAAATATAATTTCCTTGCTTATCTGTAAAGGCGATGAAGTCTTGACGTTACTTCGAAAGACTATCACACCGAGCACAACTATTTCAGTGTAATCTTCTTCAGTATTGATGGTACAACGGTGCCCTTACCGCGATCGTAACTCATTGGACAATTTATTAGACCAAGCGTGGAATGAATTCTTGCACATGCTGAATGCATTAGATGTGAAGCCTGGGTTGAACAGCTCAATGCAACGCTTGGTAAGTTTGAGAAGCGCAACCAAGCCGATGCCCGATTTGAATTGAACTAGTTGACAGAAGGGGCAGGCTTACCCTTTATATCATGCGACGACCACTGTCAAGAGTTACGTTGACACATCGAATCGTGCATCTACTATAGACCTTCCTCTCCTTATTGTACAAAGCGCATTTACTCTGAGATACACAAAGAGATTGAGAATTTGCAAGCCCTACACGATCACGTTGGGCGTAAATTTTCGATGGCCGTTCTGTACCGTCAAGTGAGACCTGCTCAACTGTTAAGGGAAGTAAACCATTGGAGGGAAGCGAGTCTCCTTACTATGCCTCGAAGACGAACACCCGCTCCATAGAACTAGTTAGATCCTACGGCCTTCCTTCACGCCGTGGCGGGTCAATAATGGGTCATCCACGAATCGTTGACCACTGCGCGACATTACGGACGAATATATTGGTGACGAGGTTACCTGTCTTATCTCAGCCATCCGATGTCGATGGATTTGACCACATAAATGTGGAGTTATGCGAAGAACTCAAAAACGAGCGCAAGAGGCGTCTGAATTTTGAACGATTCCGTTCAGAAGCAATGGTCCTATCGCAAAAAGGATCAGTCCGAATACGCATGGAAGTAACATCGTGGCGGTCAAACAGGTGATCTCCCAGTTTTTTAGTGAGGTCTCTTCTTTACAGCATATGGTATAGCGCCTGGAACGCGATCGCAAAATTCCCATGATGATAATTTTGACTGTGATCGTTATCTACACCGTCGGAAGGATACTCGTAGCGACAGTAGGAAGTGGACTCTCCGCTTAAAACGTAAAATACGTTTGCGCCCTACGGTAAATCTTGATCGTGTATGCATTTCATACGAAAAGAAACGTGCGTAATCAGCCATCTCATTCGGACAGTATTTTACTGCTGTTTAAATGATTCACTACGTGTCTGAATAGGTGTACCGCCAATATGAAGACCATGTCGCCTTCATCGAATTAAAAACTTTCGCCCTTCCATGATTGACAGAGTTTCGATTTTGTCGATTCATCGCTTCCGCGATGACATCTTAAGCAGCGGAACTTTAATCGTCTGCCAGCAATTACATGCCTGTTGACTTGCTATTACTTTTGTCAGTTCTCCTTATGCGCCTGGCGAAGATACCTTTATCTTTTTCAGCAAGGAAGGTTATGCATTTGCTGGAATAGTCATTGTCGATACTTAATATTGCTAGCACCGTCATCAACGTCTAAATCAGTGATGATTTGTTTACTATTAACCTCTCTCTGTGTTTCATATGATACTAGTTCTATGTACATTGGTTTTATATGCATCGACGTCAACATCGGTGTGTGAAGCCTATAACTCGGACCACATTTTGATCGATCGGGTCTCTATCCCAATCCTGGAGAGTAGTTCAAACAAGGTTATGTTACGCTGAGATGTGTGCTCCTCACATAGAATGATGTATGTGGTGGAGAGGTAGCACTAAATTGATAATAGGGGTAAACGGCATGGCAAAAACTCGCTTTGATGCGTAAACGAGTAGATGTATTCTCTACTTATCTCGTATAATCACTCTTTGCACGTTTGGTCTAAACACTTCTTTCTTGGTGGTCAGAAGTTGACATTGTAAAAAGCGATTGTAACGGATTGTACTCCGATAGCTCAAACTTTGCCATATATCGCGAATTCATATCAGACACGGGTTCAATTCTTAAGCCAAAGAGTCAGAAGTTTGTGCCGATAAAACTCGAGCGATCTTTTCGGCTGTGGTCGAATTCAGAACTGCAACAAGATAAGTCATGTTGGAACAACGATCAGCAGAAATCTACACATTCGTATTCTTGCGACAGCTTGTGGAATATGTGAAGACCAAGGCAATTGTAAACACAATCGGGGGGTCGTCAGATCAGCGAGAGGCCGAATTTGTTGGACGTAAGGACGACACACGGTTATCCGTTGGATGTTTTGGTAGAACGAACCGAGGATCTTAAAAGCTCCGTCTAGTATCCATAGTTATGGAATGTCTGACGCGGTGGTTTTAAAAACCATTTCGAGTGAGCAATGAACAATCATAAGCTATATCAAAAGGACAAGGAAGGCCGTAGGACGAGAAAGTTACTGTTATGCAAATATACTCACTTGTACTTTGACATCTCGCGTTGGAGCGATTCATCCATTACGTATTGGCGACCGACAGGTTCTGATCCCAACATCTGTGGAACAAATTGCCTAAGATAAAGCTAAAGCGCCAGCCGCGACACACACGAACAACGATGGCGCTAGTACACCTACAAGCAAGATTGAAGCATTATTAGGCTGCTAGAAGTGGTCCCTAAAGTGAAAAGAAACAAAGAAGCTTGCCTCACTAGGCTCAAAGCTCTGGAGGGCCCAGAATGACCAATCTTGTTCGTTTCCGCCAGCATCAGCACCTTTGCGCTTATGCGTAGACACGAGCGGGACTTGGCGGTAACATGAAGATGCTTTCGATCAAAGACGAGGAAATACCGAGTCCAGCGTGACATCGCTATGCATGAAAGGGACATCAGCGATTGCGTGAGAAATGAGGAGGAAATGTTGCACTCATGCAGATACCAACGGGTGCGTAGTGTAAGCCAGTACCGAATATGTCATACTTTGCACCGCAACGGTCACTACAGATCAGGTACTAAATCTTTTAATCGAGTAATATGATAGTAAGGAGGTATACCCATGTCTCGGCTCAAGCTTTTAACTGCTAGAAAGGCTCTTGCGGCAGATCAAGATCACTGAAAACCTTGTTAGGCGTATGCGGACGAAATAGATCAAGCTAGACGTCCTAGGGCGACACTTGGTCGGTAAATCTGTACTGCACATCCAGAGCAGGTAACTATTTGGTACGAAGAGAATGCCCAAGTTTGGTATTCGATGTACCGAGTGAAAACGAGGATTTATCCGCAGTTTATGAAGTCTCAGGCGTATAATCTCCACATCGGAGAAGCGGGAGAATGTTTTGTGGAATGAACACATGCTTTAGATGATGGCTATACGTGGTGCTGCTGGCAATGCCAACAATGAAGTCGTGGAAAACATCGCCAAGTTAGCCATCCCTTGATGTTAAATTCAGGGCAGGCTACGAGCACTATTATATTACACTACCTTCTTCCATGATGGCATGAATGTAAAAGGTCAGCCCGTTACGCAACATTGATATGAGCAATGTCAATGCGAGTCTACTCTATGAGGACTTTATTTTCTATGATATTACATTATAAATGATTCTCAGTGTCTTGGCTAATGATTTGACCAGCAATGAAGCTTCCAATAAATGATTGGCGCGCAGAATGGGTACTATTCGATATCCACAGCTCATAACCCTACTATTCTACAGAAACCCAAGCAAGAACTGAGCAAGTTTATAATGATAAGCTAAACTCTATTCGAAAGGGGTTTCGTATATGAAAGCGAGGACACGTTAGTCTCACAGCTTTCTCTGTACCTCGTGTACGTGAGGCTACGAGGCATCTGCATAAACTGTTATCAGTATAGCTCAGCTACAACTTTGTGCAGTATCAGCGTGGGTGGCCCGTTGCAAGGACGATTTGTATCACTGCAAAACTCGCGCTTTCTACTGACAATAGTACAGTGATCTCGAGGTTATGAGCTAGCCCCACGTGCGCTAATGTTTCGTGGATCGGTTAGTGATACGACATCAATCCATTTTCGATCGACTCCACGCAGTCGAGTACCATCAGCTTCTTGTCTTTTCTCGCACGCCTCACCCACCAACCGAGCACACAAACTTAAGCGGACGACACGTGGTGGTGGCTGACCCTTGGATACAATTTCTAAGACTCGCTCATTGCATGGTCTTTGGCGACTATTTCAAATGATGCACATCGTTTTCCAATCATGTCCTTGCGCGATATAGGGCACGCCGTCGCGATATACTCCGCTTGACGAAGTTGTAGCAGTTATAACCGATTCGTCAGTTGCGATTATCGTTTGTCACCTGTTCCGAGTGCTCAAATTGGAATCACCAACTTTTGTCACCTATTCCCCCCAACAGGTTTGCATGGCACAGTAAACATCTCGTTGTGCATGCCACTTAGACAATGTTCAGTTTGCATCTCTTGTGGCGCACGCGTTACCGGTTCTTCAACCCAAACGCTGTTGAAACTTCTGTGGTGTTTTGGACTGCTACTACAGTGTCAAGTAATCGATTACGCTATAACATGCGCCTTCTTGCATTGAAAAGTGCCGTAGTACACATCGTGGATCAGTCTGCGGTAGATGACGTGGAGAGTTGGACTATCGCACGTCTGAGAGTAGGATACGTCGCAAATTATTCACTCATTTGGAAGACAAACATAGTATGCGACTCTTCGTTACAAGTATCGATTAATGTGATTACATGATCGATACTTGTAACAATCACCTTATGTCGTTCAGTCCGAACTAAAAAAAGGCTTAATTCTACCGACTCAATCCCTTACTTCATCCACCAATCGATATTCTACTGACTGAAGCTCGTGCTAGGGCCTCTATGTCTCCGATACGTCTAATGTTAAACTTGCTTCTCCGACTCCTTGTTGACGGGACTTGCGAGGCTTTCATGGCGATCAGCTGTCTAGTTGAGCCACCTATAGCAGTATGGGGCTGCTCGCATCTGTGGTACTTTCGTCCGGATACTTGCGCTGCACGCACCTCTTTCTCATACGCTGCGTTTGATGCATCGCCAAATCGCGCCCCATTTTTTCTCCGTCGTCACAGCATCAGCACGCTGTTTTCGATCGTGTTCTGCTCGTCGAGTACTCGTGTCACCTTCCTTTTTTTGATCGGCGCGTTGAAATCATAGATGGCGTTGTACGTAATCTTAGGAGCCTTCATGCTTTCCTTCGATTCTCTTGTAGTAGTGCTTGTGCACGAAGTTTCTGCTTCACGTGCTTGCGTACATGAACCTGTCAAGATAGTCTCTTCGCTTCTTAAAAGAGCTCCGATATAGCCGTTTCTTGCGCCCAGTATCATTGTGCTAACTCGGTCCCTATACTTTCGCGTCTCTTCTCCTAGTCCAGCCCTTTCTTTACATTAACTTTCCACGATCAGCTACATCTACACGTTCACAGCCATTGTGACTCGCGAATGAGTCAGAGCTCCGACTCGTTATACAAACGAAGTTTCCTGCTACTTCGATGCATCTTTTTGACGCTGACTTTGCACTTTAGGCTACCGGAATCAAATTTCGTGCCATGTGCGTTGGACGTATCATTGACTTGCACGGGCTCGGCCACAGCCACTCTGTGCGTCCTGTCATGTCTCGTTTTCTATTAGATATGCCCGAGGGGACCGCTACATACCGATCATGTGGGTCACTGGTGCGCCTGCGAAGGCACATAGGGTTTCGGCACGACTCTTGTAGTGGTCAGCTCGTCGGTCCTGAGATTTCAGTATGTGGGCGATGTCTTGCATCTAGTGCAATTAGAATCCAAAGCTCTGATGGTGACCCACCTTGTCATAAGACCCCTTTCGATGGTTTCGAGGACGGGGAATCACTTTGGTGTCCCTAGCTAAGATATAATTGCGCTGTGCTGCCCGCCTCAGGATGGAGACTGCAAGCGTGATTCGTTTTATAGTGCTATGTAATAAGTCTCTATTGCCCGTCGGGATCATAGCCTGTATCTAGTAAATATACAAAGGCAATGGGGTCGAATCTGTATGGTTTGTTACGAAGTGATGGCTACCGCGTATCGTACGGCGGACATCCGCAAACCTCTCGGGATCTACCATGTAATGTGCTGTACGTTTTGGGTCATGTGTTTGGGCCGCGCTAAGGAGCCGACATACCTTTGACTTGTGCAACGCGCTTGTAAAAGAGCATGGTTCCTGACTGGATGCTCTTGCTTACGATAGATAGGTGCAGCACCTTCTCGATGGTAAACTTAGTGTCATACGCCTAGCTCACTTTTGTTGGATTGCGACTCTAGTGTGCTAAACGAAGAAGAGAATGATACAGTGCGGGCAGGAATGATATACCCACCAACAATTTCGACCTAATAACACAAATAAATCGAATCAAAAAGCGTTGATATAGCCAATTGTAAGCGCTGGACGAGACCATCATGTTGCGACGTCACTTTTAAACAGTGGAGGTCTACAGCCTCAGGAACGCCAAGAAGAGTAGAGAGGGCAGTAAAATAATGATATAGCCACCAAGCATCGCCGCATCATATGCCACCGTCACGGCGTTGTTTTGGGTCCGTTTGCTTTTGTTGCAATGCCTGTTTGCTAACGCCACTATGTATGATCCTATTGTCTACAGAAGAATGCCGAGAGGCAAGAAATTGACGGAAGAAGAGATGGGAAAGGTGATAGCCTTCTATGAGACAAAAATGAGCCATCGAAGATTGCTCGACGCATGGGTCGATCTCGAAGCGTCGTTAGACGCTTCTTGAACGACCCCGTTGCCTGCAGTGCGTATAAACCAGCCGGAAGACCACCACTGTTGACTGAAATGACTCGACGTCGACTGCTCCGTGCCGCTCAGGGGGGGTGAATTATCAGCACGGGAGCTCCATGCGCAACTGGAACTTCCTGTAAGTGTTTCTACAGTCAAGCAGCTATTAAACGAAAGCCCTACGCATCCGTTTCTGAAGCGTAAACATGCACCAGTGCTTACCGAAAGGCACAAAAACAGCTCGTTTTCGATAGTGTGCTGAAAGATGCTGTCTCTCCGATGAAGATTGGACCAGAACTATTTTTTTGGACAAGAAGAAGTTTAACCCGGAAGGACCAGATGGATTCCAAGGCTATCGGCACGACTTGAGGAAATAAAAACAGGTTTTATTATCGACTCGTCAACCCGGTGGTGGCTTGGTCATGGTTTGGGGTGCCTTTGGAGGCGCGAAGACAAGCATGTTGGCTTTCTT
>CANTFL010001012.1:0-35589 GCA_947650285.1 Hyaloperonospora brassicae | reverse complement strand
AATGACATCTTAGACTAAACGTACATAATCTAGACACTAATGCTTTAATTAGTACCTTTTTTAAAATGATTGTATCTGGTGGCTGGCGCGCGTCAGCCACCAACAACTGATAAGGTGTTCTAATTTCATTTTCAATGGGATCTCCTCCCTGGTGTGAACCACACATTTTATGTTTGTTACCAAATGACGTGTAACCCCGTTACAGAATGCGCAAGAATGCCGATAGCAATGAAAAATGGCGTCAACATAAGCCCTCTCGAGCGCTGTACATGCGATAGTTACGCGAACACCTTACAGCCCCATCGAATCAGCTGTGATCGTAAAGGCACTTGCTATGTCTGCATCTCTCCGACAGCTCCACTTCTAGTGCCCATCGTATTTCTCTTCTACCATGTGAATCGTTGACATCAAATATCACGTGCTTGCTAGGGCGTACAGAAAATGCCAAAATGAGTGCGTTGTACGATTGCTGCGCGTTGTACGATTGCTGCGCGTTGTACGATTGCTGCGCGTTGAACGAATACATTTGCACATCCGTTGTACTTTCTGAGCGAGGCAAATGGCTTATCCGTTGGGCCAGATTTCTACGGGAATGCTTCCCTTTACTCACCCATCAGCTTAACTTTCTTTTCCTACCCTCCTGGATCTCCTAACCGGTTTATCGCAGCATCGCCGACACGAACGTAGTGGCAAGAAGTCTAGTCCGCTATTTTATCCATCACATCGTCTCCTGCGAGCACGCGAAAATCACCAGCTATGATACCGCTACCAAAACTGCAACCAGAAAGCTAAAGAGCTCAACGTGAGCTCGAAGGAGACACGTAATATTTAATAGGTACCATCCGCTTGCGCCATAAGAGTCTCGCGTATGTGTTTGAGCTGCAGAATATAATCCATGCTGAGCATGGGATCGCTACTGCTGGCGACTCATTTGATGTCCTAAACATCTGCATGCAGTCCGCCCTTGGCATCTACATTTCATATGGAATCGACAAGTTTGCATAGAGATACGTCCACCGACTTACGTATAGATGAAGCACTATAAAGCTTGTTTGTGGTCAATCTGAACTGTGTTGCTAGTCATGTCTGAAGCCTTACAATTACATATTACATATCCTTATCTGTCTTTATAGCATCAGCTACAATTGGCGTTTGCACAACGCGTACGAGGTAAGTATGTACCTACGCCTGTTGATCGACATTAAAGTGGGCTACACCCTCAACATGTTGGTAATTAAAGGTAAGCTGTTGTTGGAGAACAGACTATCATGGCTAGAACTCGGAAGCGACTGCAAAAGTACTGACTCCACGTTTACGGGACGTACAACATCCGCGTCCTCGTCTTCACAATCGATTCCGCGATCGTCCAAGGATGCGATATAAACTGGTCATGTGATGCCATTATTTGCCGTCGCAGTTGCCTCGAATTACAAAATGAAGTGCGACCCAGCGAAACACGGGTTGTGGGCCGGGGCAGCGCACACCTTGTCAGGTCAACCACAGTTCACCAAAGTCATCTGGTCGGTGTAAAGCGCTTTCCCACGGGTCCAATACCTTGTTCTAATGTCACCAGCCTAACTTGCTCGAGCGCTCGACTCACTGTCGACGACCAATGAGAAACTCACGACGCCAGGCATCGTGTAGATATCAATGAGAGGTGCAGCGCCACCCACTGCGACGATATCCGTGGCACGGTCGACTGCACAAAAGTGGCTGGACAATACCGTCGACCTTGCAGCCGATAGCAGCTGGCCAGAGCTGCGGTTCCACTTCTTCAGGCTCGCATCGTTTCCCACACTAAGCAGGTCCATATGGTGAAACACAACGTCATGCACATCGCACGTCGTCGTGGTATAGTGCACAGGCACTCGAGAGGGTAAATGCCACATGCTCAAGAAGCCTCGAGTTGCTTGCGCATTACGAGATCGACCACCGGTCGGTTGCTTGGTACCACCACCACATGCTAGCCACATTTCGGAGTCATCGTGAGCGACAGCACCAATCCACAGCGACGGCGATGGTGATGAGCTCGACATCGACGACGTTGTTGCTTGCCATGGACGTAGGAACTCGACGTTTCTGGCCTGACGCACATCCCAAATGCCAAGCGTGCCGTCTTCAGAGCTTGTCGCGAGCTCCTGAGAGTGATGCAAATCACGCACAGCATGCAAATAGTCCTCGTGGCCCTCAAATAGCCGCGTAAATTGCTGTGTCACTACATCCCACTCGTGTGCCACACTATCTCCACCTGCCAAGAATAAGTGTCCAGAATTCTTGCTCACGACTACATCATTGACCTCCATTGCGGGCAGCAAAGTCCCTCTGAACCCCAGCGACTGACGTTTCAAGTATCCGACATGCACCGCCAGGAGGTTCTTGACGTTGGCAGGATCTTCCATGGTCAACAAGATGTCTTTCCATCTCCACACCCGAAAGTCTTGGTCTCCTCCGCTGACAACAGACCATTTCTCAACGTCTGTCAACGTCTTTTCACCAGCCACTAGTTCTTACCTACAAGCTCAGTCATTTCGTCCACGTACCTGATTAGTAATGGGTTTGTTGCATCACCGGCAAAGCAGAGGGAATAAATTTGCGTTGGGTGTGCCTGGAACGAAAGACTTGGTCCGGGAAAAGCTGTCGACCTATTGCAGATGGTGTATAATCGACGCGAGCGTGTCATGTATCAATACCACAAGTCAGTTCATGATATTGTGCGTAATATTTGACTTTTTACAGTCGCAACCGTACTCGCCACACTTGACTTGATTCCAGTATTGCAGAGTCATGACTGGACTGAGTCGATAGACGTGGATCATCCCCGAGCTCGTTGCAGCCACCAGCATTGTCTCCCCGCCTGTAACGGTTGCCGGAGCAAAGATGGCCTGGTATACGATCGATTCACTCATGCGCATCTTGCGCAAAAGCTCGGAGCGATACGCGTCTTCATCGTACGTCGCAGGGTCCATTAGTATCTCAGTCGATGTTGACGCGAATGTCGAAACTGACAATTTTGTACTGATTTAAACCGACGCTTTTGCTATTGCGTAGGACCACGGCGTCACGTGAGATGCGAGCACTTCAAGCTGTTGTGCCTCGAGAAAAAGAGACGGACAATCTGCGCGTGCAAATACATGGGCTCTTTCTTCGTATGCATGTGCTTCGAAGAAGACGAACTTGAGCTATCGCAACTCGCCACTGGCCCATTTTATTTGTCAGCAAGTAGCTATTCAACTTCTACGATGAGATTGCTGACGAGGTCCGTCGACCCCAATAATCGACCAGCACTTACTGCTGGTGTTGCTGAGGTTCGGCCTAGCAGCAGAGAAGCTACTGGAACCAATAGCGGTGACCAGTCGTGCTTTTACCACCTTTGAGGTACGTGCAATAGCACTTCAGGTGACAGGCAGCACAGTGACAGATGAAACTGAAGCTTCTTCACGTATTGACATAGCGCGGTGACAGTCGTGACAGGGGCCGCGGACCTCAGTCAATCGGAACAAGCAGTCAAGTTTCTTCCTCCTGCCCTGCTCTTTTCGAGAACCTTTTGTGCAGTCACGACTTTCAGCGTGTTTCTCAAACCACAACCAGCCTCAGCTATCCCTCTGTCTATTACGATCCACGTGCTCGCTTCCATCACCTCCACGTCCGACTCCTTTGCTCTATACCCGGCGACCCGTCGCCAGGTCATCTACATCTCTACTTCTTCTTTTTCTGCGGCTGCTGTTTCTGTTGCTGTTGCTGTTGCTGCTGCTGCTGCTGCTGCTTGCCATTCTTGCCCTTGGTACCGCTCCCACTGACATTGCCCCCTTCTGCCTTGAGCTTCTCTTTCCGCGCAATCTTCTCCTGCAGCGCCTTGGCGTCCGCCTCCCGCTTCGCCAACGGATTGCCCTGACTCCCGCTCGGATTATGCTTCGCTTGACGCGCCTGAGCACGCTGCAGGAGCCATCCACGAGCGAAAAGTGACAAGTCATTACAATTTGCAATTAGTGTCAAGAGTGTCGACATTTGATCGCTACATCACACGTTACGCGGTCGAAAGTATTGACAAGTGCTGTTCGTACCGCACGGTCCGTGTCCCGCTGGTTTCCACGCGTCATGGCTTGTTGGCAACCAGACGTGACTCCAATACAAGCGCGTGCTTTACGAACCGGATAATTCGGAGAAATGCTCGGCACGTGAGGTTCAGCGTGAATCGTGACAACGACGGTGACGCGAGCAAATGAACGCGTTCGGATTGGTGGAAAAGGCGATAACGTCGTCGGACGGCTCGCGCAAATGATCCAGCGAATTATCTAGATTGAGTGAAGACCAACTATGAAGACTTCACGTGGCACTATACGTATACTGGAGACCCCCACTAACGCGATCAGCTTTTCTTTGCTCGTGTGGTTGTTGTGTGAGGGGTATAGGGACGAGATACACTGAACTTATGGATTGAATGTCGCAAAAAACGCACAAACATAAGGAGAAGAATCAGCGGCATAGTAATCATCGTCACAGACAGACCCGCCGGAACACGTGACGCTCGAGCACGATGCTTGCGGTCTCGACGCCTTCGATCGATAGCAATCAACGTCGCCACCGAGGCGTTCCGTTCGCTAGTCATCGACCCACTTCGTGTTCACGTCGTGCGGTAGCAACGACTGCGGCTGCGTCGTCGGCCAACGACCGGAAGCATCGTACGCATTACGACGACCACCAGGTCGAGTCAGACGTGACGGTCGAGAACCGTATGTCGCACAAAGTCCCACGTAGAGCGCTCATATCGTGGCGTGATGTGCTCGTTTTTCGTCTGGTTACGTCTCGTTCGCTTGATGACGACTTGGAGAGTGATGACGACTCGTGGGACGAGAGCGAGGACGAGAGACTGAACGAGGACGAGGAGGACTGTAGTGAGGCAGGAAACTGTTTGTGGAACAAACGACGTGAGGAAGACAACGAAAACGACGAGGAGGAGGAGGAGGTGGAGCGAGAACCGGACGATGATTTGAGGTGGTGGAAGTCGAGTGAGGACAAGCGCACGTGGGAGCGACACTATTGGCAAGCTGACGCAGCGTTTCGGAGACGATTTGGCTGCGCGATTGACACGCTGACGCATCCTGAGATCCAAAACAGTGCGGGACGAGGAGAGGCTTGGTGGAGGACGGCCAAGTTCGTGCTGGCCAGTCTGGTGCTTGTGTGTGTTCTCGTGCAAGTAGCACTTGTGGTGTCTGCCTCGTCGTCGATGTTGTCGATGACGACGGGGCGAGAGTTGGCAGTCGAGAATGATGCTGCTCTGGGGGATGCGTGTAGTGGCAGTAGTGAGGGCAAGGGTGGTGGTTCTACTAGCACGAAGAGCGATGGGCAAAGTGGCGCAGACTTATGGCCGTCCGATCCGTTTCTGGTTCCCGAGTACGTGCACACTGGACTCCGTCTATGCGCAAAGCTCTCTCGACGCGTGGTCGAGTCCGAACACGATACCGTGGCCACACAACATGCTTTGCGTGCATGCAATATCGCTGCGAATTTTGCACCAGAGAGTTCACGCGAATCGATTGAGGCGCACGTACTTCGCGGGGACCTGCACAGTCTGCTTTTACGTTACGACCGCGCTGAGGAGGACTACAAGAGTGCAGCAACGGCGGTCCGAAGCATTGCCAGGGGCACTACAAACACATTGCCACTGATGGAAGACCTGGACATCAAAATACTTGCTAATCGCTGGACGCAGCTGTTCGTGACAAAGAGGTATGAGGAATTGAGACGCGAGGCCAAAGCCCGGGTGACCCGAAACAGTTTTGTCAGCGCAGCGAGTAATCTTGAGCATGCTGCGAGCGAGCTGGCAGTAGATTGGCTTCGTGCGTTCCGACAGGAGAAACCGATACTGGAAGTACTGACACTGCAGCGTGGCTGGACGCTGCGTGGTCTGGAGTACGAAGCCTTTGACGGTGCTCTGACAAGTGTATGATAAGAGGGCGTGTAGGGTTATTTTTCCATGGTGTTGTATAATCGCTTAGTCATTGCAGCGCGTACGATTTTTCCTCGATCTGGACCGTCATTGCTTGATGCCACGATCGACGAAGTGCCTGAACTGTTCGCTGTTCATTGTCGCCGTCGTCCATGACATCTCAATACGTTCTCGTTGTCTAGGGAACAAGTCGACCAGTCAGCGGGCTTCGCTGCTCTTGCCCCTTCGTTTTTCACTCTTCATCTTCGCTATCTTCTTCCTCCTCACTCGTAGCACTCCCTTCATCCTTACCTTCGGCTATATCGCTCGTCGCCGTGGTCGTGGCAGATTCTAGTTCCGCAGCTTTCCGTTTCAATTCACAAAGCCGATCTGGCCGCTGCTTGTGCTGCTCCAAGTACTCGATCAGATCGACAACAAAGTCGCGTGAGCCTGAATCAAGTTCAATCGCCCGCTCTAAACGTTGCACCACCTCTGCATCAAACGCCTCATCCGCCATGCTTTTGCTTCTCGCCATGCGCATATTGGCCAAGTTGTACTGCATATTGGCAGAGTCTGGCAACTTGACCACCGCATCTTCAAACACCTTTACCGCCGAGTCCAGATCTCTACGCTCTCCGTAAGCTTCAGCAAGTACTGCAAGTGTAATGCTGTACGCTTTCCTGAGTTCTTTGCTATTTTCATCAGCACCATTGACCTTTTCCAACGCTATAGCATTGATTCTCATCGATGTTTGATAGGCATTTGTTGCTTGCGGCAGCTGATCAACTGCAACGTACGTCAAGCCAAGTCGAAACCAGATGGATGCATCCTCCTGGCCACCTTTCAGCTTGCTGGCCTTGATGTATAATGGAAGAGCTTTGTCCGGGTCTCCAGCTGAAACATAATTATCTGCAAGGTGTGTGAGCGCCTCCAAATGATTCGGCTGGCACTCGACTGCACGCTGGAAGGCCTCCACCGCCCCATCGTACGAATGAAGCTGTTCAAAGGCCAGACCAGCCGATAAGGCGTCAGCAAAGCTCAATGTAGCCATGTCCACCTCGGACTCAGCATGTCCAGTCATTTGCGATGTTTTTTGTCGCTTGTTGTTGTCAGGACGTAAACGTTTCGTGTCAGTCGTTGTACCGGATGACTCGGACTCTGATGGCGTGAGCGCTCTACTGATCGTTTTTTGCTTCCATTTGCTCTTTCCCATGTCGGTCGGTCCGTCGGTCGGTCGTACGGTGATGATAGACGTACAGGTAAGCGAACAGCCTATGTAAAAGAGTGTATTTGGTATCCAGTGAGTGTAACGGGTGAGCCCATTTCATGTTATTGGCACCAAAGTAGAACGGGTCAATGTGAGTATAATCGTGATTGATAATATTCTGCAATATTGATCTTACTAAGTTGATATTGTAGGAACGACCATAAAATGTCATGCTCGGCACCGCTCCACGAACTAATTGACATAGGCCGTAAGATCAACCAACTAAACCACATTTCGCTGCCAGACGCGTGCAATGGGTAACAAGCGAGTAATTACAAATGGAATGTGCAGTCTGATTATATCTTTAGTAAGGTGATGAGGATGCGTTTAGAAAACTTGAGCTATAAAAGGGGTTGTTATTTCCACCACACTTTTAACAACTTCCGCCACACCATCACTTTTGTTACATTAAAACAGCACCACACCACCACATTATTTTACCACACCACCACATTATGGCCAAACTCAACGCACAAAGCGTCTTTGAGAATCCAGACGCGCTTTTAGATCGTCTCAAGGATTTTGGACTGAAGGCAAATTTCGCATCCACGATCAAATGATCGGACCATGCGCACACCCATCCGCGTGTGGAACTAGGTTGTAACCTTGACGCCTTGTTTGAATAGCGAAAGTCGGTCCTTGTGATAAACAAGAAACACCGAGAAAGCGGGACGCGTTTGACCAACTACAGGTGGAATGCAGTTGGGATCCAGCGGAACGATAGATGGCATCTTGAAGTGTGGTGGAAATAGCAAAAAATGTCGTGGAAAAAACAATTCCTATAAACAAAAAACCTTTTCTACTATTTTTTTCTTTTTAATGTTCAAGTACAGAAGATCAGAGTTCCTGTGCCACGCGCACAGTGTACGTGAAGTTCAATACACCTGCCCACACTGTATCAGTTAAGGTAGCTTGTAATGTGTCAGTACGGGCGGGAGGGTGCCCCGGAATAGTAAGCGATTATAGCGCCGCCGAATCTGATTAGCTTTTCTATTTAGTAGTATCTTTCGGACTGTAGCCCACAAATTTCTCATAAATCAATATCAATGTAAGCAAATTAAGGTTCTGACGTCATGATGCCGCTACGACGAGGCATTGAACCTACTTCGTAAGCACCAAGCAGAAAGACACGACCGGTATTTATTAGCTAATAGAAAGTGCGCGTGGCTGGGTGACAGTTGCTGAGATACCTTATCTGTGGATCAGGTGGTCGGTCTGATAGACCGGAACGAAGCCATGCAATTACGAAACGACGCTCGTTACCTGCAGTATGTCTGTAGCAAATGTACTTTTCAAAACAGTCTTTGAGCAACCATTTAAAGTGCTGCTACGGCATTTGTGCATTAAAAATCAAAGATCCTAGCTTCAGTGCTGATAACTTATCTGCTCGCCTCATCGTTCAGCTAGGCCCCAACTCAGCGCGACGAGCTTGCCACGACTGCTATATCTATATATATTGGCACGTACTGGTTTCGATGTTTGTGCACGTCGAGATAGCGCAGTAAGCTGATCGTGGTCATTCATACTCGATTGATATTGATCCGGTGATCGGTGGATATAGTGATTGTGGCACATTCCGATTAGAGTATGTGATCCCTTTCGATAAAGGGTCTCCTCAATATGTTAAATCTCTATAATTGCCCACCATATGTAATCAAATCACGTATGCTTCCGATTTCGATTTGGATCCTCAGTATTCGCGACAATTCACTCCTTCTTCATCTTTTATTCCACTTCTTACCCGATTGTGGAGGAAGTCGCGATCCGGACATTGCTGTTTAGACCACCCAGTCTCACTGCGCCTTGACTTGATGACTTAGAGAGGAGTACTTTGATCCGTGTCTGCTGTTTATAATTTGGGCTTACATTGCGTACCCATAGATTGATAGCTTATGTTTCTCGCAAAATTTGTGGAGGCATCGACCGCTCTGGGTGATAAGACTAATGCGACTGTCGATCGTTTCACGTATACGTTAGCATAACATCTGATGGTGTGCCGATCTGGATCAGTTGTCTCTTGATCTGACTCATCATCGCGTAATCGCCTCGTAGATACTGAATTCCACATATATATATGTATTGCCTACTGACTACTTAAACATTCTATTATTACCATATCGGTGCTAGCTAGATCTCTGTCCTACGTGTGCGTAGCTTGCTGCGTGCGATTGCAACTTCGTCGAATCTTGTGTTTACGTTACTTTTCCCTAGAAAAGTTTGGAATGCCACATGTTGTGCTTGGAGGGACCGTCTGTTACACGCGTAGCCAGCATAATCGAAAGCGACTAATTAATTAGCCAAAAGGATTGCATACCTACCACTATACCAATATCAATATGTTTAATGCTCTGAGTCAAAATCTTGCTCTTTTGAATAGGGGACCGCTAATGAGCCTTCAGTTTTCGCTAATGAGCCTTCACCTATTACATAAAACAAGTTATTGGGTCTAGGGGTCTCTAAATTCTAAATTTAAATTGACGTTCTTTAGCGCTCCTGATTCTAAAATTATCACGGTCGATTTCTAAGGAACATCAGCATCGTTACACGAAGCAGAATAATATTTGACCTGCGACGCAGCGCAAAACAGAGCGCAATAGGCATAGCGGGCATTGCTGCGTGGTGCCTTATTATGATCGTTCTCAAGAGCGCAAAACGTAGTGATAAACCACTCTAGTTTCAGCGCTTTTTATTTTGTAACGGGTCACTGTTGACTACGTACTGGTTGACCAGTAAGGAGTATACTTCCACTGACGACAGTGGTCGAAAGTGCGTTGCTAGGTGTTAAGGAACACAGAGTAAGGAAAGGAGACTAAGTAGTCAGACTAGTCTCTGGTAAAAGTAAAACTGTATTAATATAATTAAGTCCTATAATTCCTTGAATCTCTGTTGTCTTGACTTAATTATACTAATATAACTACATGTATGATGATGTCTACTCACCACCCATTGCGCGCGTCTAGCAGCGATTAATGGGTTGATATCATCACGATATCAACCAATGAAGTAGACCCTTCGGTCATCCCAACAATATCACCATGTCTTGTGATATTGTTAAAAGAATATTCGACGTAATATTCTTTATTGTCGGATTGTTTTAACGACAGTCTCATGTAACGGGCTACCCCGTATCAATTTTGGCTGACGAAGCAGCCAGAACTGTACGATACCGTCAATCCTTCTCCCGCCCATCAGGCTTTACCGTCGCTCGGCCGTCGTTTTTCGTGTTTTTGCTACTGTTCGGACTCTGGCTGCATAATGCCGTCGATTCCATCTCCCTAGTCAAGATAAGCTACTGGGTACCTTAATTTATACGCGATTGGAAGCTGTTCGCCACCGATTAATGTCACGCAGAACATAAGTGGCAAAATACAGGTCGCCGTTTTCTACACACTTCGACGGTTTGGAATGTATAAAGCAGTATCGGATAAGACTGATCTGCTGGCCTGTTCAATCACGGAAGAACTGAAAGCTCGATGGTATGTCCAATGTCGGGCGCTATGTGTCTCGACTGGGCAACGAATTAATGCCCTCAGTGAGCTTCAATGTGACGGACGTCGTTAGTTCTAGCGGCTGGATGGATACGCAATTGTTCGTCGGTGTTGATGACGTGAACGCAGCGACGGAAACACTGAATTTGCAGGATCGATGAAGGTTTGGGATCGCTATGAATTACTGCCAGCTATGCTTAACGACCTACTGCAGTTCAGCGGATTCCTGACACTTGGATATCTGATGATGGACTTGTTTTCGCGCACCTGTTACCCCACCGCCATCATCACAGGCTGCTGATCCGTATCGGGGTATTAATTTAACTCGGTCATGGGAAAGGCTGCTGCAGTTTGGCTCACCCGATCTTTAGGATAAACAAAACGGGCGAACCGGTGTCCTGCTCTTAGCCGAAGACGGTTCTGGCTGCATCGATATTGGACGTGAGTATTGTGAGGTATGATGAGGATGGTGCAGTCGGATAACGAACAGATCTTTGCGCTGTGTATACGGTACCGGTAGACGATGTTGCGCATGCTGGCTTGTATTATACTATTAATTGTTTGTCTTGGATAAAGTATTGTTCATAGAGTAATTTGAGTCGTCTTGAAGTCGCCGTGACCGCCTTCTTGTCACTGACTGACTTGGTGCTGATTGAGGCCTGTTCTCCATCGGGCGTGCTTTGATATCACTTACATCCACATGATCGACTGCGCTTGCGATCGTAAATAAATCTGTGTGTTGAGAAAACGTAAAATGCCCACACTTTTCTGGATAGGATAGCAAACTAACATATAACTTGAAATGTAGGCTAGTATCGGCTTGGTTAAGTTAGGTACGATATGAACGTGTAAATATACGATCACGATATCACAACACATATGATATGCTTCTCAACCTCTAGATGTGCTTAAGTGATATAACAAACTTATCTTCATGAATGGACCGTTGTGGAAAGCTATAAAGGTTTTTAGAGATCCATTAAGACAAACATTAATGTGTAGTTGAACAGAGTTATTTACGTATTGATGGCATCTAAAACGAAGCATGTATATTGCTTACAACTATCAACATCTACATCACAGATCAGTGTTTGATGCAGCATTGACAGCATCAAGCACAGGATCGAAATGCGCTATATTCTCAATCTGTCGCAATGCGAAAGGTGCTGCAGGCACTGCTTGTGCTTGTGCGGCTTGACGACATGTCATGCCCGAATCCCCACAGCGTCCGCATCGTCGACGTCTCTTGAAATTAAACGCGTTCTATACATGCTCAAAGTGAGATATTTTGCGGCGGGTAGAACCTGTTGAGCTCCCGCGCGTACTCATCAGCACAGGGTCACGTATTGTGGAATCTATAGCAGCGATAGCATGATCGTATAGCACCCTTTGCTGGTGTCTGTAAGCATTTACATACCTCTCAAGAAGTCCTTTAATCACAGTGTCATAATCGATAACATCATATATGACTGTCTCGGTGTCATCCCTTCGTGTTGAAGCTTGGACCAACCACCAATGCTGGTCAAAAGCTTGTACTGTAAACGGCCGATACAATCTAAATAGTGCATGACGACAAGGAGGTCCCATTTTATTTTTCATCATATTCTAACGAGGTCCTGGGTCAAGTGTGGTTAATCCATTGACGATGTGCTGCCAGTACACCTGCAACGGAAATCTTGCCCATTACTCCTGCAAACAGAGGTCCTAGCTGCATTTCGACGATGGAGTGTTCCCTTTTGTTTTAACGGCTGACTATAGCAAGTTGGCCGTGACAGGCCAACGCTAGAGCTGTGCTTACCGACCATAGATCACCTAAGGGCAAAAAAATAATTAGGTAGACCAGCTACCAATATCATTAGGTCCAAAGTAATGTTTCTTAACTGTGGATCCGTTCAACTACTTCTTAATAGCCGCATGTGCGCTCTCGACACGTGACGTTGTCACATGACCGTAATGTAGACAACTATGCAAGTAGCATTACACGAATATATTTTTGCAAACCAGCAAGTTTTATCCATGCACTTCATTACATGAGCTGGTAGATCTACCCCCATCACAACAATCTGACGTTCATACTCTGTCGTTGATTGAACCTGTACCAAGTATTTCCACGTGATCTGTAATTGTTTAAACTCCTTCGTGGAGTCAAAACATATTTGCATCTTGGCGGTAATGTTCTCGTTCATGTGCCATCTACAAAGCATTGTTTTCGCAAATGGGAAAAGAGTTACCGATCGCGTTAAACAATGCCGTCTCGCGGTCAACAACGTATGATTTGGTGTGGCGATGTCGGACATCCCGAATGCCATGCCTCAGGTTCTGCATCGCCCAGATGTAGTCGCTTTTTGTCTTGTTTTTTCACAAAACAATCGGCAAAAGCGTAGCTGTTGTTGCTCGCAGTTACGCGTACAATGTGCAGCAGAGGTAGTCGGAATCGATTGGCCTTGTAAGTGGCGTCAATCAAAAATATCCGACTTGCGCTGAAACAGGCAGCAATTTCTCTGGCAGAGGGAGACACGATAAATAGGCGCGTGAGCTGCTGCTCAGCATCGAATTTCACGCAGTTAGGCGCATTGTTTTTTTTGTCATTGCTTGTTGCTAGACTTTCAAGCAAGTGTGTAAGCGGAGACCTGTCTCCTAGCAATCTGCGGTGCTCATTTGCGCGAATGTTGTATATATCGCGCGCAGTAACATCCACAATATCAGATTGCCGAAGGTAGACACCGATTTGATTAGCGCTGATGCCTGCACTCAGACCCGCACCATCGATACTTAATCTTTCGTCAGAGCACGTACACGTGGATGCACCTTGATGTCTACAAAGGGATCATAATTATGCCCTTCATGAGTGACTTTAATCAACCACTGGTCTGGTTGTTCTTGACGTCGCTGTCGTGTGATCGTGGCTGAGAAGGAGCAGCCAGTGACGCGGCTGGGGCCCATGCGCTGACGAAGAGGCGCTGTACCTGACTCTGTACCAAAATAAGCATGGCCGTTGCATGAGTATTGAAGATCTACTGTTTTCACCTCACCGTCCTTGCGGTTACCCACTTTTTGCTGCATTATAATAGTTGTAACATAGCCTTTCGGCAGTGTTAGCTCGTCAAGCACGTGGCGGGCTTCGTCCACAGAATCAAACAGCTCTTATTTGAGCTGGTTAAGGCCTTTCATATACCTTTGAAGGAAGGTTGTCACGGGTCCGATTGACTAGATGATATAAGATGAATAAACTATATTTCTTAAAAGTACAGCAACACCATTTTAGAATTTAGAGACCTTCATAACAATACTTGTTTAATGTATAGGGTGAAGGCTCGTTAGCAAATAGTGAAGGCTCCTTAGCGGCTCTTTTCAAATATTGTTTTGAGCGTGTGTCAAATCCTGTGGCCTGTGCCACAACCATAACGCCGATGTGTTAACGGATGAGAACAAATCGAGATGTTTACAGCAAATTGATATCGAGGAATATAACGAAAGATCATGATTACATCCAATATCAATTACATATTCAAGCATCAACCAAAAATATTCAAAGAAGCCTTTCGACGACAATTCAGACCCTTCCACCAACTGTTTAGGTCCAAACCTTTGGCGAATTATCTCACATCTTTCTTTCATTTCCTCCATGACAATTACCACTTTCAACGATACGTGTTGCTAACCATAAGAATCTGACACCAATCTCGAGCGCATATTACACATTGTAGTACCTATTGTCATAGAACCACGATCTATCTTCAAATGACTGATGCTTATCTCCATCGCAGGGCATACGAGCATCGCCTTGTCACTTTTTGTTACGATATTGTGATGGGTGTCAATCGGATCTATTGAAGTACTCGTAATTTTTACATCGGGATACAATTGGCTAACATCAGAACCCATGTCGTGAAACCGCTACACATTTTATCTTCTTCATAGAGGCTCGGTTGCGCCGGCAACGCTAGCGATGCCGTGGTGCGTATCTACTGTGTGTCACACACACCATCATGCTTGACAACGCTGTGGTAATTATTCTTGAAAATGTGACGACCAATGATCCTGCACGAGAACTATTCCGTCTCCGTCAATCAATCGATAGAACCGTAATTGTACCATTTCCCATAGCGTTGAATGAAGAAATGCATGAGCCCATTGCTACAACTTGCGGGTTTGCAGTACTGCTACATTAAACCAGTTTACATGAACCTGCCATTGTGCTTGTTCGTGATAGTCAGGATATTGACTTAGACAACGTCGTGGTGATGTTGTCGTTATGCACGATACAAGCCGACCTATGTCGCTCCGCATTGCAGCAGACAGTTAGACTGGGTCAGGCAAATGAACGATGAGGTAGCTCTTCCATTACAGTGCATTAGAGAAACGAGAACATCATGGGGGTAAGGTCAGCTACGGTACAAATCGTAGTCACGGACGTAGCCAACATAAGGGCCACACATGTCAGGCTAGTCGATATGTGCTATAGACTGCGCTACGCTCGAGCAAGTGCAGCGTGGTCGCCAGCATTCCTCCGCTGAACGTCAACGATATTATTGCATGTGGAATGACTGCCTCTGTAGGAAGATGGCCGAGGCAACACCGGCAAGATGATGAAAACAGGTGGCCGATTCTCGGTGGTCTATGTCGACTGGTCTTGATGGGAACACATCCAGGAACGGTGCCACATGACGAAAGTGTGCGTGTATGGTCGTCCTGCTGATTCCGATTGTTTACAGCTTTCACGCAAATCTCATGGCACTTTGTTGATCGTTGGCGAAAAACGTGTCAACCAATGATCACTCGATACATTCAGTAGCCGCTATTGTCAAGCGCTGAATGACACGAGGGGTAACGGACGGGCCACGTTATCGAGTCAACATGGAGTTGAGCATGTTGGTTTGCATGTCTACTCATAGCCGCGCATCATCTGCGTGAATGCTAGCTCGTTCGTGGTGTCGCGTACCCAACTTTGCGTTCATGTTTCCCAAATAAAGATCACATCTTGAACAAGTAATGGAAACGAAGGTGTGTTCGCCTACGCTAGTGACCGATCCTGACCGCTCGGTCGCTTATCGATGATATTTGGCCACACGCAGATGCTCCATCTGACTGCGCGTTGCGTTGTGCGGTGCCGCGGCTATTGTCGATCTCCATCGATGAACACAGCAGGCGTTGCTGTGAATGTCGTACACAGCGACGATACAAAACCGAAGGCAAAGTACGTTTCAATCAGCGATGCTTTACTTTCGCAGGACATTACAGTATCCTTCGCGACGCATTCAAACGAGGTCGTGTTCTACCTGAACGTAAGCTGCTAATCAAAGCCCGAACGTTAGCCGACAACAGGTGCACTCGAACCCCGTGCTTTTGCTTCACATACCTAGTGTCAATCATCCCGTCCGGCCCTCGGCTCTTTCGTTTCCGAACACATCCTACATCCTCTCGTGCGTTACATTAGCTCGTGAGCTTGTCTGCAAGAGCTCGCGCTGCGTCTGCTTGAGCCCGTGACCAGTCGGCTAACGTTTGAGCTGCTTCCGCTCGCGCTTGCGCGCTCTCGGCCTGCGCTCGCGCAGCTTCCACCAATGCTTGAGCAGCTTCGGCTTGGGCTTGAACGGCTTGGGCTTCAGCCTGAGCGGCTTCTGCTTGCGCGTTGGCCGTTTTGGCCATCTGTTGCGCTGCTTCTGCCACTGTTGTAGCGCCCAGTGGCGTAGCGGGCGGCGGCTTTGTCACGTGGTGCATCCTCATTGCTGCTGCCGCCAAAGGAATACCCACCCGACAGTTGCGTCGCACTCACTCGAGCACTTTCTCACTCGGTCCGTCAACGACGACGACGTATCGCTTTGCTGTCTAATCAGCAACTGCACCTGCTACACGTTCTCTTGGTTTTCATCACACCTCCTCGTCCCCTGTGACGTTTTTTAGCTGCTGCTGCTGCTGCTTGAAGCGATGGGACGTGCGTACACATTCGCCCCGTTCGACGCGACGATGCCCACCGTTTCCCACATGTAGCCATCCGACCCGACCTGCTGCTGTAAACGGATCGTGTGACTTGCGTCGTGTCAGTTAGGATGGAAGAAAGAACCAGACGCTCGCTTCGATGTGCTTCTTCCGAGCTGAATCGAGCGCCGAGTGTGGTTTCTCACGCTTTGTCGACAGATCGAGTGTACCGATTGCAGACGAACGTCGGATGACGTCCTGCCGCTCGTGCGATACTGCAGTAGTTGTCGCACGAGCCGTCTCGGAACGAGTTCTTCGGCTGAGAAACTCGGATGCTGTATCCCTGCAATCGCGAGCGAAGTGATCGACTGCATGACGGTCCATGGTGAACGACTCGAGTGCGTTGCAAAGACTGTAAATCCTGCGGCGCAAGAGGCTCCGAGGTCGGTGTGCATTTTGTAGCGGCAGCGTTCGAAGCCACAAGGGGCTCGGCTGTGAGAGGCAGCAACAGATGGATCTGCTTGTAATCAGTGGCCTGCCGCGCATCTGGTAACAAGCATGCCAGAGTAACTTGGATTGACAAGGCAAACCCTTCATCCTTCACCCACACAGAGAGTGCAGCACCTTAGCCATGACAGATGAGCTGGACGCTGTGTGGTCGTCGATTAGCACAAACATTCTGTTGCACTCATGCTTCTGACATGCTGTCTTTGGGTACGAGTGGTGAGAGGAGAGGTTCTGAGCCCAAACGCATGGATCGCGCACCATTGTTGTGTTTGCGCAACCATAGACCCCAAGGAGGGTCAAGGTTCGTACGGACCATCGCATGCATTGATAGCAGCGGCACCTACTCCCTCAGACCGGTGCACTCGCCATCCAAGTCGGGCGTTCGTCAAGAGTACACCCAAGGTCTCGCGAGCGCTGATGACGAGTGTATCTGCGTTCTACCAAGTGGGTGCAACGCCACAGTAGCTTGCCGCAGACTACGTATGACTTTGCCATCGTCCGTGTTTCCTCGTTGCCGGACAGACGCTGCAGCGGCCATGGTCGACTCACACCAAGATCTAGCCACGAATCATTCACAAGCTCTGGTGTATGGACACAAACTTGCCAGTTTGAGCTGCATCAGCGACGGATGACGCACGAGCAGCACCGAAGTTTACAAAAGCATCACCGTCTTGTCAGGTGTGTTCCATTTACACATCAATAACGTTCTCATGTGCCATGTCCTCGTACAACACGTCAGCGATGCCCCACACATCGAAGGATGCACTTTTACCAAGTAGATTTTTGTGCCTTGTTCGAAGCATGAGCGTAAAAAAAGGGTGGACAGTAGTGTCTTCTATTGCCACGTTGGGCAATCGTGTCGCCTTGCATTGCTGTAAGCGTCTTCATGTAAACGGAGGGCGAGCTGATGACATCCCTTTAGTCGCCAGAGCCACCGCCATAATTTTGTTTATACTCGTCGAACCCATCGTTGCTGGTGGCACATTCGACCATATCTCGCTAGCTGCGTATCCATCTAAACCCTTCGTAACTCTTGTAAATTCACTAGATCGACCTGAATGATACTCCCGACGCTCGTGTGCTTAGCGGCAATATACTGTGCCTAGCAGCACCTGCTCACACATAGCAGCCCACGCACTTTCAAGCTCGAAATTTACCGAGATTGTATCTCCACGTCAAAGCCATTTCGTTCCACAGCCACAGAAAAACGAGACGAAAGTCAAGCGCTTCTGGTAGATAAGCGCATGCAAGTGCATCATCATTGCTACGGTAGTGAGCTCAGCAAAATCGATCGTGGCGATTAAAAAAGCGAGATAAGTGCTTGTGCAGCGTAGAAGCCAAGGTGACAAAATCTCGAAGCATACGTCGAGACGAGATCCGACATTCAGTATCCACAGAAACTCTTGCGCCAACGAAAGACGTCTAGAAGAAGGCCGAAACGTGGGCAACCTCGAACATCGCCGCACGTATTGAGGATCGTCGTGCACGCGGCACGACGCACCAAAAAAAGCTGCACCGACCACCGACCGATAGTGCTCGAGCACCAACCAGCGGGCGCAGCCGAGGAGCATAAGTCACGAGGCATGAGTGCAACCAGCTCGACTGAATGTGGCATGATCTGGCCCCAACAAGTGACAGCTCGAATGTCTTACGAACACAAAGCAGCATTTACCTTGTCGAAGCTACGGATATGCCAAGCTGAGCTCACAAGGGCGACACATGACGCCAGGATGAAGCTGCTAAGGTCACCAGCCGCTACACCACGCTCCACCGACAGCGTGAACGAGTCCGACAAGTGTAACTTTGTCCAAGAAGTGTAATCACAGACCGAACAACATCGCACCTCAAGAAGCACTTGATCGACCGCCGAAACGCAGAACGCGGACCGATTCCAGCACTCAGTGCCCAGCAGGTTGCTCTGTCCGCACACTTTCACCAACAAAGTGCTTCACATGTGACAACAAGGACCTGCACGTCCTCGAACTGAAGTTGCGGCACCACCGGCATCATCTCTTATACGTGTGAAGTTCATCGATACCGCCAGTGTCGAGGGGTCATAGCATAAACGCCTGTACCAGGACCCTCTTCGCACTTTGCGGAAGTCCTGCATGTTTTTTCGCTGATCAGCAAACAGCGACAATAGCAGCGGGACTCAAGCATCAGGTGGCGGACCATCCCAAGCAACTTCCATAGTCTCTTCACCATGTCACACTAGACATGGAATATATTACTTTCCACGCTAGCTATGAGTGAGTTTTTGCGTTTCTAATCAGACCACCGAAGGAGACGTCGAGTCCCAGACGCTGCCACGTTCTTCGCAAGTGTTGCAATTCATCAGGTCACGTCCTTCGCGAAATGTTGCTGTTCATCAGATCATGGCTTCTCCTGCAGCGCAAGTCGATGGTACTGGGTCTGCTGGAAGGCCAAGCTGTGGTGGCGGCTGTATCCAAAGTACACAGCCACGGCTAGCAGCAGCCAGAGTACGACAAGCAGAACGGTCGTGCCGTCCATTTGAGCAAACAAGAACCAGTTGAAAAAGATGGCGACACACGGTGTGAACGGCACGAACGGTGCTCGGAACGTCGACGCTGCTTCATCAGCTTTGTCTTCTTCGCGTCCTGCTTTCAACGACGGAACCATGTGTCCACTGCTTTCACTGCTGTCCTCTGTGGCCCCACTACAAAGCGATTGATCTTGCTCGGGACAACAAATTGATTCAGATAGCTCAACTTCGGACTTAATATCACTGTCTTCCATCTTCACGTCGTCCTCACCACATACTCGATCGAAAGAGCCGCTCTCATGACGACACTTGCGTTGATCTGTTCCAAATAACGCTTGACGTTTCTCCAAAGGTACATCAGTCGCCACAGAATCCTGGGCGTGAGCGTCTGGACGTGCCTTCGAAGCAACGCTTTGCGTCATTTCAATGTCGCTCAGTGCAAATGTGAGTGCAATAGCGACTATGGTGAAGAGAGCAGCCGCAAAGGGCCCCACTGCCCGCATATAGCGATCAAACATTGGAGCATTGGTCGCAGCCGAGAGCGAGGCGCTCGCAACCACACCTTTTTGCCAGTGAAACGCGGCTAGGAACGAGACAACAAAGAATGCCCCAATCAGCGCACCAGGCGAAGCCTTGGCCGGCCATGCTGCCTGCGCCGCCTCGAGGTCCGTGGTCGGCACGCCAGCGCTCTTTGCCGTGCGAACCAAGAGCAACGAGCTGTTGGTAAAGTTAAATGCCACGAGAATACCGAGCGATATGACGTTCCAGAGCACGTGAAAAGGCACAAAGACAGCGAGCACTGTCGCGCCCAGTCCACTCAACAGCGTGCCGCGAAACAGCGTGCCGTGTGCGTCCACGTCGGCAAACACTTTGGGCAGCAGGCCATCTTGTGCCATGGCATAGAGCACCCGCGGCTGCGCGAGGAACGCAATGAACGACGTGATGGGCATCGTCAGCACTTCGCCCACGGCAACAAACGACGCGGCCCAGTCGAGGCCTACGCTCGTGAACGCCGCGCCAAAGGCTTCGTCGGCGTCAATGGCCGTGTACTTTTGCATGCCCACGAGCGCCAACGTCGCGAGCACGCTCAACGTCGCGGCGCCCAGGATCGTGCCGACGATCGCGCGGGGAATGTTCGTGGCCGGGTCCTTTGCTTCGGCTGCGAGGCAACAGACTTCGTCGTAGCCAATGTAGCCGAAGAAACTCGCCGACGCGCCGACCAGCACGCCGGGCCAGCCGAACGCGACGGCGGGCGAGGCGACGGCGCTGTCCGGACTCGTGCCCGTGGGCTGCGCGTCGGGCACAAAGGGCACGAGGTTCGTCGCGCGGCAGTGCCAGAGCCCCACGACGATGATGAAGACCACGACCGCAATCTTCGTCATGGTCACGACGTTCACGAGCAGTTTGTTGGCGTCCATGCCGCAGAGCCCGACGGTCATGCACGTGGCGACCAGGAGCCCGGCGTAGACGTCGACGACCGAGTCCGGCGACGACGACATGCGGGTGAGCCACACTGGTGGATCTCCGCTAAAGTACGATTCGATTAAGTGCGACACCTTGGCGCTCCAGCTGCGCGCCCCGCCGGCGCTCGACACGCCGTACTCGAGCGTCAAGAGAAAGCCGGCGAGGAGCGCCGGCAACTCGCCCAGGGCGTGGTAGGCGTAGGCGTACGTGCTGCCGGACGACGGAATGAGGCACGCGAGCTCCATGAAGCTCAGGCCGCTCAAGAGGCAGCCGAGGCCCGCGAGGAGCCACGACAGCGTTGCGGCGGGCCCTGCGTAGCGACTGGCAATGAGCCCGGCAATGGCAAAGACGCCCGAGCCGACGGTGCCGCCGATGCCGACCATGAGGAGGTCGAAGAGGCCGAGCGTGCGGCGCATCTCGACGGCGGTCGTAGCCGCGGCGGTCGTCGTCGTGCCATTGTCGTGGGGCGGCAACGACGCGGGGCGCAGGGGCTTGCGCCACAAGGCGAGACGCAGCGCGGACATGGCGGAACGGCGGGTGGGGGTCTTCGCTTAGGTACGAGTTGCTGTTGACGTGCGGTGGTTGCTGTTGTGCGTGCACAGAAACGAGACGCACGTGGGCATCGGAAGCGCGGCGTGAGTGAGGAGACTGTTTTGTCGATGGTGGGGGTAGGGGGGGTAGGGGTGGGGAGTATTGCTTTTTTGTGTTTTTGGGTAGTGTGCGTGGAGAGGTCGGCATTGCAGCGTCGAGTGCAGGCGATAAGAACAGCGCGGAGGACGAAACGTCACAAAACCGACGCTCTTTTTTTCGTCGACGGCTTTTTGTGTGCGTCCAGTATGCCGTTTGACAGGTGTATTTGTCTCGTTCGGTCGAAATGGTCCCCCACCCCCCACCCTTATCTGCTAGAAACGCACAGCGCTTGACTCAATAGGTACGCATCTTGTCGCTCCCGCACCGTCGTCTTTTCCGTCGATTCAGAGAGACATCCCCCAGCACTACCAGCACCAGTAGCACCGTCAATAGCACCTATTAGCACCATGACGAAGGACGTGCTGTGCATGAATCCGGGTCCTATCGAGTTTGAGCCGCGCGTGCTCCAAGCTTTCGCCATGGAAGGCATTTCCCACGTGGACAAGACCGTGATCGAAGTCTTTGGCCAGTGCCTCGAGAAGATGCGCAAAGTTTTTCTTGGCGCCCGATGGCCAGCCTCTTATCGTGGCTGGATCGGGGACACTTGGGTGGGACATGGTGGGCGCGAACCTAGTGAACAAGGGCGACGACGTTTTGGTTGTCAACAACGGTAAGTACGGTTTTTGGTGCCCTTTCTGATTGGTGGATAAACGACAACTCACGGAAATGAACGCACGCGATGCGTTTGAACAGGATACTTTGGCGACCATTTCGGCCAGTGCTTGGAACGGTACGGCGCAACAACGACTCACGTTCGCGGCGAGGTAATTCGAAATGACAGGATATTTGTTTCGGGAGGAAGCATTGCAAACGAAAAACGCTGACCAATTCTGAGCACTTTGGTATACTGATTTGGTTCGATGATTGTAGATTGGCTCGCAGGCTTCAATCCTAGAGCTGGAAACAGTGCTGCAGCGTGACATCCAGTTCAAAGTCGTGGCCGTCACGCACGTTGACACGTCAACGGGTGTGTGTGCTCACGTGCAGGAGATTGCAGCTGCGATCCGTCGATTGCAGCCGGATGCTGTCATTGTGCTCGACGGGGTATGCGCTACCGGCGGGGAAGTTACTCGCATGAAGCAGTGGGACATCGACGTGGTGCTTACGGGGTCCCAAAAGTGTATTGGCGTGCCCGCTGGTCTGAGTCTGCTGGTCATACGCCCCCGTGCGCTGCAGTTGTTTGAGAACAACACGTCGACGGTCAAGTATTACGTGGATTGGCGCAATTGGCTGCCGATCATGAAGAACTACGAAGCGCGACAGCCAAGTTACTTTGCAACGCCGTCTGTGAACCACTTGTTCGCTCTGAATGAGGCGCTGGATATTCTGCTGGAGAACGGGGGCATGGAACAGCGCTTCAATGAGCACAAACTCATTGGAGACGCCGTGAAGGAGGCCATGACGACATTGGGCTGCTCGCTCGTGACCGCGGACGGCTGCGGGGCGAACACATTGACTTGTGTACGCTATCCTATTGGTGTCGGTGCGGCCGACTTTTTGCCAAAGGTTGTGAAGCGTGGCGTGTCGCTCGCGGGCGGCTTGCACAAGGCCATCAAGACGGAGTACTTTCGTATTGGCCACATGGGCCCAAGCACGCGTCGACTGGACCATATTCTGAAGACAGTGGACGCGATTGAGGGTGCGCTACTCGAGTGTGGTCACAAGGTGGCGCAACCCGGGAAAGCGGCTAAGGACCTGAGGACGAAGCTCGCGGCAGTCGTTCCTCTGCGTCCCGTACGTGATCAACCTGTGGTTTCCCACGGTTGCCCCGTGCCTCCGATGTGCCAGGTGTACTCTATCGGTGCAGTGGTCGTTGCATTTGCAGCTGGACTTATGATCTCGCAGCTGAAGCGTTCAACCCATTAGGCGATCACTTTGGGATAGCAGCGGAAGTATGGACAGAAGTTGCATGCTCGTGGTACATTCGAATAGCACTTGACGCTATGGACGTGTGTGTCCGTGGAGTGGCATCCACGAAAGCAGAGTGAGCTGTCTTTTGCTGCACGTCATAATGATCTTTTGCGCAGATAGTCCGTAGTGGAGATCTTGCAGGGCAGACGTCGTTGGCATATAATGGAACTGCCCGAAGTTATGACCAAGTGCAAAGTCAGGAGCGGACTGAATGATACGCAGGCTCTTGCGAGGTCGGTCATCCTACTCAGTCATGTGTGTGCCCACATGTCCTACACGTTTGCACTTTGAAAAGTACCCCACACTTTCGGTAATTACACAGCGACGCGGATCAGATCGATCAGTGTTTTGATCGACCTAGAAATAGATCTGCATTTGCAGATCTAGAAAGCGGTCCACACGTCCTCGATTTCGGGCGCTAAAGAAAGTCGACGCAAAGACGACATGTCGGATCACTGACGTCGTATACTTAGCTGCGACATTGAGACCAGCTCACAGCTCGACTTGGACGGGCAAAGTAGTCGCACGTAACATGCCGGCCACCAAATTCGACAACGCGGTATGTCATCGACCTCCTCTGTCTTCCACACAAACTCTGCTGTCGTCTTTACATCTCGTCGATGCTGTCTGTCAATGTATTGCTACCGTCTGATCACTAAGTAGGAATGTGCCAAGCTGCAGCGTGAATCGCTCAATTGCGTCCTCGGTACGTGGCCTCTCTCCTGTATCCACTTGATCGCTCTGGTTCCTCCATTGTCCCACTTGACCCCGTCGTTTCGTATCCAGATCATGAAGAGGACAAAACGGTCTGCCAGCCCTTCTTCGACCGGTACAACAAGTGTCTGAAAGACCGTCGCGAGCGTGAAACCGCAGAGCGCAGAGCGCGACGTTCTACCGGATAATCTTCGGGCCGTTGTGGCATCGTGGCCGGCCCTGCGTCAGTAGACCAATCGACCACAGCGCTACGTGAAGAATACAAGTGACTTGCTCGCTGACGCTACATCGTCGGCAGCTCCTTGACACCCGCCTCCTCGTCAGTCTCCAAACCAACCAGACCCAGCACGACTTTCGGTCGCTTCTCCATGCCGTCGGCGATCTGGTTGATGCCGTCCATTGCAATGCGTTTACGTGTCACCCACGCAGTCTGTTCACAATCGACACGGTGAGGAATGTTACACCGCGTCGAACCGCCAAACCAAACACGAATACTGTCGCACGCCGATGGATACGTACGCGGTATTGCGTAAACTTGCGCTTGAGAGCATCTTTTCTGCCAGGAGACAGAGGAGCTCGGCCTTGTTGATCCAAGGTCGCCACCTTCTTCTCCAGAGCCGCTGCTTCCTCGTCAAGTTGCTTCAGCATCGTATCCAACTCGATGTCCGAGACCTGCGAGGTAATACCCGCCAACGCAGTCTCTGCGTTCTTCAGCTGCTGCTCGAGACCAGTACATTCTGCAGTCACCGTCTTGATCTGCTCCTCCAATGCCGCTCGCTCTTCCTCTGACGGCACCGGCAAGTTGTCCTGGTTTACAAAGTAGACCTTTGCCTTGCCGTATGTCTTGCTCACGAGCTCTTTCCTAGCTCACCACAACACCATTCACACCGACACATTAGAACGTGCACTATCAAACACATTACGGCATCGACTCTCGTCGTACTTGGCCACCAGGTTGTCCAGCAGCGTCGTCAAAGACGACTTGGCAATGGCGCGGTGCATGTTCTCAAACACATTCAGCAGACTGTACGGTCGATTGGTCTGTCCCGTCCCGAAAAAGCGATCCCATTGCAACGCATCAGTCTACAGCCGCTGCGTTATTGCAATAGAATACAAACACAATACACAATGTCCAATCAACAAATTAGACAGACCTTGCGCATGTAGTCGAGCACGGCAGCCTCTGCCTTTGCTGCTGTCATCGCCGTTGGCTTCGGAGGTACCACAGACTGTACAGTGACCAGTGCTTTTTCCTTCTTCGTGTGTGCAGCTGTCGCAGGCCGGGAACCGCTCTCCACTACCGACCTCAACTTTCTCGCGTCTTTTGATCGAACGCTTTTGGTGTTGGCCCGTGGAGATTTCTTGCGACCTACAGCCGCTTTCTTCATATTGGACAGAGCTTTTGCGTCAACGTCCGACACGTCACTTGCAACAGAAACGACGTCGTCTTTTTCCGATCCACTGTCCTCGTCGTCCTCATCGGCTTCGTCTTCATCGAACGCAGACGATTCAGCTTCCAAGGAGTCCTCACCCAGCGAGAAGTCGTCGTCGTCGTCCACGTCACTCATGGCGAGCGAAAAGGGCAGGAGGAGAAAGCGATAGCGATAGGACGACGAGAGGGATCGGAGTTGTAGGATGGACGTCCAGGACGACTACGGAAGGACGACGTCCTGCGACAGCTGAATTGACCGCACGAGAAGCGTCCTATAGTTTCCCCCTAGTTCGTCTATCTTGCTCGTAGCATGCAATCACCCAGGTTAGGTCCTACCTACAACTATAGGTTCATGCCGCGCTGCGAGCGTCAGTCCAGACTCGTAGTAGCTCGTCACACTTGGCGTGGAACTCGCAATGGAACTATCGGTCATACTTTCCGTGCCCGTGTTGAAACTATGGGACTTTGATATCGGCTTCTCCACGCCACCGGGTGTCGCGTGCGTTTTGACTGCTAGAGCGTCCACTTCTTCCTCTGTACGTTGCAGCTCGAGCGTCTCCGTTGCTGCGGCTGCAAATAAACCCTGGAACGCCTCAAAGTCCACGTAGCCCTCGTCTTTGCTGTCGATCGATGCAATCAGATCGCTCAGTTCTTGGGCGTCCATCGAGTGTCGGAAGACGTTCTGAAGTCCACTCGTCGACAACCGGCCCTGGTTCGTGCTATCCAAAAGGCCAAACGCCTCTTTGATCGTCGGTAGACTCACGTCGCGCTCGTCGATTGTTGCAGCCATGAACTCTAGAAAGTTCATGCGGCCGCTCTTGGATTGATTCACCTGCTGGAAGAGCGTGTCTGCGTCCGCATCCAATAGACCGCTCTCGAGCAGAGCACTGCGGAAGTCGGGACGTGATAGTGATCCTGTCCGTGTGCGGTCGATCGCACCGAACACCTGCGCAGCCACTTGCTGCTGCACGTGGTTGTCGGCGATGCCGAGGGCGATTGCCAACAACGCCGTTTGCTTCATCTTTCGATACGTGCTGAAGCGACGCATGTTCGCTAGTAGCAGCCGTTGATCACTCTGCAGGCGAGCACGACGAGGGCTGTCCACGTGCGTTAGCTCTTCTTCGTTGAGCCAGTACGAAGCCAGTGCCTGCTTTGCTGACAGTCGCTCGTCCACGTCTTCTTTTACGAGCGACTGGATGAAAAGCACAGCGCTCGGCGAGAACTTGGCCCACAGGTCCGTCTCAAAGACCAACACGCCGTCGTAGATGTTTTCCATCGTATCGTCAATCGTCGCTCCGTGGAATGGCGACACGCCCGTGAGTAGCTCAAAGCAGATCACGCCCACGCTCCAGAGATCGCACTTTTCATTGTAGTCGCCGTCCAAGACTTCCGGCGCCACGTAGTCGATCGTTCCGACTGGTTCAATGAGCTTCTCGCGCCGCTGGAAGTGTGTGCTGAGCCCAAAGTTACACAGACGAATCGAGCCTGGATCCGCTGCGTCGGCCAGCACCAGATTCTCGAGCTTCAAGTCGCGGTGGGTGATCGAGCGAGCGTGCAAATAGACGAGTGCACGCAGCAGCGCGCGAATGACGGTGCGCACGTCGCTCTCGGTGAACGTGCGGTGCGCTCGGTATACGTGTTCGTAGAGGTCTTTGCCGTGACAGAGCTGCGTGACCAGGTACAGCTGGTCCTTGTCTTCGAACGAGCCGAGCAGTGGCACAATCTGTGGATGGTGCAGTCGCTTCAACATACTTCGTTCGTGCCACAGTGCGTCTCGGTCTCCTCGATTGCTGAGGGCAGCGACCTTGACAGCCCACGCTTGGCCCGATCGCTTGCTTACTGCGTACTTGACGCAGCCACAGTGTCCCGTGCCAATCGTCGAGCGAATGTCAAAGAACTCGCTCACGTCGTTGACGTACGTGTGCTGGATCAAGTCGGACGTGACGTCGTCTCGGTGGCTCTCGTGCTGAGCTCCTCGTGCCGTGAGAGAGACGACGGCGTCACTGGCTTTCGAGTGGCGGCAGCCCATGACACGTTCGTAGCTGTTTCGATGATGCGAAAATGTAAGTGTGCGCATGTGTGCGTATGCGGCTGGACGTGCATGTACGCATGTAAGTGGTGTACTTTGGACCGTTGCAACATGTACCTGTCAAGTTGCAGCGGGGGGGGAGAGGACACGTTTTTGACACGATATGGGTACAATCTCTTCTTGACAGAAAGGCCGGTGCGTGGGTCGCTGGAAGTCCCGCGTGGAGTTTACGTGCAGAAAAGAAAAGAGACACCAGGCTGCCGACTCGCCTTAGCCGTTGCTGCTACTTCACGCTGGTCTTAGTCCCGACAGGACGACAAATGCGTCGTCTTTTTTTTTTCGTGCGCCTCTACAGTCGTAGTGGACAAAGAAAAGTCGGACAATGGCAACAGCTTGCAACTCCTCCCTCAACCGCGTCTGTCCTTTTTTGTTCAAACGCTTTTTCGCGAGCGAAATGAAACGGCGAAACGGCGTCTAAAACCACACACTTTCTAGCTGCAGTCTATTTTGGGGTTCGCAGACAACAAAGTAGCACTTCAGCAGTGGCAAGAGTAGTACTAGTTGCAGCAATAGTAGTAGTCCTGATTAGCAGCAGTTATAGCAGTAGCAGCAGTTATAGCAGTAGCAGCAGCATGTTATAGCCGTAACACATACGTACGTACGTACGTGGGGCGGCAGATACATCGGATGCAGCACGACGACAGACGCCGTGCGTCTCCACGTACCTCTTCAGTCCCACCTCACGACGTGGCCAGAAAGTTGAATCGAAAATCGCTCGTCGTCGTCGTCGTTGCTGCTGGAGTAGCAGTAGTAGCAGTAGCAGTAGCAGTAGTAGTAGCTGCATTTAGTGCCTTGCGGCGCTGCGCTCGCTGCTTCGTTGCGGCCAAATTGCGCCGGCCCTGTCCATAGCGCAAGTGCATTGTGGCCACTTCGCTCTCTGTGCCTGTCGCCTTGCGCAGTTTCACGAACGGCGACACAGCAACCGACGAAGACAGTCGCTCCTCTTTTGGACGCGTGAGCTGACCGCAGTCCACTCGACGCAGTTGGGCGTCTGTCCTGTGCTCTTCTCGTTGCGGCACTGCATCCCTCGTCTCGCAACTCGTCCGAGCGGTCTTCTGATCCCCTGCCGAGTCGGTCGTGTCGTGCAATCGCTTCGCTCGTCGCTTTTTCGCCCTCTTGCGCGTCCGGTGGCGCGTCTTTTCCTTCGCTGTGGCCGAGAGACAAAAGTCGAACCGAAAGACCGTCGCGGCCGACTTGCAAACAGCTTCGGCGACCTCGTCCGACGTGGCTTCTTCGATCGTCTCGCCTCGGTCCTGCAACTGCTTGACGGTCGCCAGGATCCGGCGCTTCGCTTCAAAGTGCGCGGCCAGTGGAGGTCCAGCAGCGCTGTCGTCGTGCATGGGACCCGCTCGTGTGAACTCGCTTAAACTGTGTGGCTATCCTGTATACGAAGGAGTGACATGTGATTGCACGTATCCTGTGCGTGTCTGTCTGTCTGTCTGTATGAGGGTACGTATGCGTGCACGTGGGTATGTCGGAAAAAGGAGGTACACTTGTTTTTAGAAACCACTGGAGCACAGGTCACTTGTGGGATTCGTAATCAAGTCGAGCGGACGCAAGTGATCATGTCGCTCGTGTTTCTCGGGAATCCCGGTACGTCTTTCTTCCATGCGAATGACTTTGCATCGTTGTGTTATTGTGGTACTGTCCAGAGCAAAGAAGAAGGAGACGATCGAGAGAGACTCGCGCTTGCCGTCTGGAACATGCAGAGCGCTTTTTTACCATACTGTCGAAGGACTGACGACTTGTGGACTGTGGTTTGCGCTTTGCATGCGTCGAGTAGCTCTCCGTCGAGTGTCCAAGTCAGTGGCTGATGTGCGGTCCCCTGTGATTCGGAAACTACTGGACTCTCTGGAGCAAGAAGTGGTGCGTGTGTCGTCGTCGACAGTGGCTTTCGTTGCCACGACAGGTGCCTCTTGCTTGACAATAGCTGCTCATCGCACTGGAAAAACAATCGTGTTTGAATGAATGGCAGCGTCAAGAAGCTGGCATTGGCATTGCCGCACCGCAGCTCGGGCACAACTTACGCATGTTTCTTATGCTCAAGCACATGCCGGAGACTGAAGAGGACCTGAAGACGCTCGAGTACCAGAGAGTACTGAACCCGGACATTCTGGCCGTGTCGAAGACTGTCAAGCGTGACTTTGAAGGCTGTCTCAGTGTTCCTGGCTACCAAGGCATTGTCAAGCGTGCCCAGGAGATTCTCGTGCAGTACGAAGACGCGGACGGCCGCAAAGTGAAAGAAACGCTGACCGATTTTCCCGCTCGCGTGTTCCAGCACGAGTTGGACCACCTCAATGGTGTCATGTACCTCGATCGCATGGAACCCGGTAGCCTCATTCACAATGAAGAGTTCGAGACAATGGAGTGGGATGACATTCAAAAGCTGCTGCTACAGGGACCGATCGAGACGCCACTTCCGCTTGTAGCGTCAACGCCGCCGCACAGCAGCATGGACGACCGTCGAGCGAAAGAGAAGAGCATGCGCAAGAAGAAGTACTAGCCCGCACATTGTCGTCCCGAAGCGACCAGGGCATCGTGAGTACATGTGCAGAATCCTTCGCCAATCGAGCAGACACTGTCCGTCAGACAAAGTACTTGTCAGCCACTTCCCTCTGGTCTGCTGCACGGGCTCCTCCTGGCTTTGCCTTCGTTTTCGCCCATAGCACTCGACGCAACGGCCGGATGTACTTTGCAGCAAGGAGCGTCAGCGCTGTTACGAGGGCGCCACACGTTGCAGCATACCACAGTTTCGTCAACACTGGCGTCTTGTACAACGTGTATCCATTCAGGACGTTCTCGAGACACTCCATTCTCGTTGTAAGCGGCGTCATAAAAGCAGGTCCGTACTCGGCGCGAGCCACGTACGTAGCATTGCGCGGGACACTCACGGGCACGTTCAGAAACAACGCTGCGTCGTCCTGCAGCGGCAGCACTTGGTCAGACAGCAGGTACTTGCTCCGAATCGTGCGGTCGTCGTTCACGAGCCACGTGGTGCCTGTGCTGTCGTCGACTTCTTGTCGGTACAGCCAAATGTCAGCATGCGGCCCTGTAGCATCGCGCGTGTCGACAGCCACTTGCACCAGCGCGCGCGCCGCGTGGTACACGACGTGCACCGGCCGCTGGATCTCCACGAGCGCCTCGTGGTCCACGACGGCCGAGAAGTTTGCCACCGAACCAAAGCGCTGCCGAAAGTCCGTCTCGAGCATTCCGATGTCCGAGTCCGTGTCGCCCACGGGAATGCGGTGCTGCGCCCGCATCACAAACAACAACGTGCCAAACGCCGTCCAGTAGGGCACGTGATGCCGTCGACACACTGCGTACACAAAGCGCGCGAGTGCCTCTGTCTCGTCGTGGAACACACTGCTCGTGGGACAGCCGTGGGCGTAATAGAGCTCCAGCGACGCGCCAGCGACGGCAAACGTGGCGCTCAAGACGAGCAGCGGCCACAGCACCGACGGGCGCCTCACGAGCGCTCGACAGGGCGACGCGTTGTCGACGACGGCGACGGACGCGCACGACTGGGGACGCGTTGCGGCGACCAGGAGAGCGACGGGCGCGACGAGGGCCACGAGGAAGTAGTTGCAGTTGGCGAAGACGGGCGGGAGGAGGACCGTCATGGCTACACACGGATGGAGCCGTGTGGGCAGGTCAGGTGAGGTCAGGTCGACACGGTTGGCTGCTTGGGGGTGAGGCTGTCAAACATGATCAAAAGCTGCGTGGCGAGAGCACGAGTTGCGTTGTACGGGGGCGTGGGGTACGGCGGCGGTGGTTGGCTTTGAGTGTCTAAATTGATCGGACGAATTGAGCCGATATTGTCCGAGGAAGCAGCTGGTCGTCCAGTGTGCGATGGCGCAGGACTACACAGCTGAAAAGGAACAACCGCGAGCATTAATTCCTGTACCATTTGCGTCGCTCTATTGCGGGCTCGTTGGACGGACGCGGCAACTGTCGGATGTTTGTCAACGGGCGTTATACGCTGTATTGTGTCGTCGTGTGCCCGACCTATCTTTGCACACTCGCGTCCTTTCGTACTGTCCTTTTCGTGCAGAGATTGGGCATCGTGGATGACATAAAACAGCAAGTTGATCGCTTGCCTGCGCGTGCGTTGCCTGCAGTCGGTCGAGTACAAGCACAGGCGCCAGCACTCGCTTCGTGCGTGCGGCCCGATAGTTGTCCTTCAATTAGAGTTTGTGCTCTATTTTGTGTTTCTGCCGTTTCAACACACTGCAGACAGTGCTGGACGTAATGGCCGCACACGCGGTCGTCCATTTTGTACGAACGCGAATGACGCAAATACACACGTTGACGCAGTCGAACAACTCCGACCCAAACTCGCCCGAGTGCTCTCTGTCTATGCTTTCAATCACATCGACGATCAGGCACGTACATGATGTATGTCACCCATATGCAACAGTTCTACCAAAAACATTTATTATATATCACGATTAATGAATGGTCGCGTGTCCGCCTCGAGAGTCACTGGAATTGCCGGAGAGTGCGTCCGCGCGTCGCTCGCTAGACACAAGCGAGTTTCGTATCACAGCTACTGAGACAAATGGAAAAGGCTTGGAACGGAGACAGCGGCCACTGGAAATCCATCGTAAACATGTCGTCAGCGACACGGCCAAACTGCAAAATGTTGCCCATGGACGGATCTTCGCTGCTGATCAGCTGGAAGTTCTTGACCGATGCCATCGACACGCGTCCTCCAAAGTCCAGACAGTACGCGCCCAGGTCTTCGCGGAACACGGGCTCGCGGTTCGAAAATCGCATCAAGTCTTTCATGTCCCCCGTCGAGAGACGAGTGACGAGTCGGTCTTGGCGACTCATGGGCCGCACAATCTTCGATGACCCGCCCTCTTCGTCCACGTCGGGAATCACGACACGCATCTTCCGCGGCCCGACGCTCGTCCGATTCGGCTCGTACGTAACACACCCCAGCTCCTCTCGGATCTGCAGCACGTTCTGCACCACCACGTCGTCCGAGCTCACGGCGTCCTGAATCTTTGCCAGTTTCTGTGGATCTCGTCCATTGTCGTACAACGTGAAACACGTGCCGAGAAAGTTCGAGCCCATGCGTCCAATGCGCAGTGCGTCCGTGCACTCCTTGTCCGTACAGATCGTGTAGTTCGCCGTCATGTTCGAGCGCACCTGGCGTCTTGCCGCCAGCAAAAACTTGTCTTCTTCCTGCGTGCCAATCTGCCCTTGCAGGTACAGCTCGTAGCCGTACTGCTTAAACAAACCACGGTACACCTGCTTCACGTAGCACCGGATGATCCCGGCGTCCAGCGGCACCGGCTGCAGCGCCATCTTGGTCATGTCCTGGAGCTCGAGCTTCTGCATGGGCTGCAACACCAGTGGGTCACAGGCCCCTCGACACAGCGGACAGCTGCCTGACTGCCCCAGCCACGCCATAATGCACCGGTAGTGCACAAACGCACCAGTGCATTGTCCCGTGCATGGCAGTGGGTACGCTTTGCGTCGCGCCGAGAACTCGTCCATGCAGATCAGACAGCCCTCGCCGTCCTCCTCCACGAGCTCTTCGGCCGCTCTGTCGTCGGCCACTGAGTCGTTATCCCCTGCAAAAGCTGTCGCGTCCGGTACAGTCGCCTCCGTGCGGGCATCGCCCGTCTGCTCGTTGTCCAGTGCCGTCGGTGGCTCGTCTCCACTGCGACCGTGTGCCGCCGGACCGTCTCGTCTGCGCATCAGCGCCTCTGCTTGTCCACTGTCGTCCGTCTCGGCCGCTTTGCCTTCGTCGTCGTCGGTGGCGACGCGCTGCTCGGCTCGTCCAGGAGTGGCTGAAAGTACCGATGGTCGTGCGGCTTTTTGACCAATCAGCGCGCGGCGACAGGGAGACCCGGCCGCTCCCGCGCTCGGCACGGCGTCGGCGAACGCGTGCGACGAGTGGTGCACTGCTCGGGGCGACAAGTGACGGGCAGGGGGCGCACGCAGCGGTGCGGTCGTGGCGACCACCACGCGCAGGGCGTGGCGACTGCTCGGGCTCGACGTGGTCGACATGATCAATGCCTCGTTCGTGCGGGTGAGGCTGTCTGTTGGTATACTGCTCGAGAGAGGGAAGCAGAGGGAGCGGTTTGTTTTTAATATTTTGAGTTTTGCGCGCTCGCTCTCTTCCACCGTGTCTTTTTTTTCTCTTCTTCTTTTTCTTTTTCTTCTTCTTTTTCTTCTTTTGTTGTTCGGTCTTTGGGTGTAAACGACAAACGGCGGGACGCTGCCGATTGGCGGAAAAGACGAGTCACGCGACACCTTCAACCTCCACGAACAGCTTTTGCCGGAGCTGATTCGCTGCTTGTTCTGGTACAGCAACAGGATGTACACTGCCATGCGCAGAACGGCTAGAGGATGAACGCAGCAGCGTAGAAAGGTCGAAACGGTCGCGTTTGTGGTGGCGTCATATGTGGTGGGGTCCGTGCGCCTCAGTGGGCGCTGATAATGCGATCGCGAGGCTCCAAGCGTTGAACGGTAGAAAGAGCCTTTTGCGCCAGGAGGAGTCGGTAGGAACGTACCACGCTCGCAATGAGTACCGCAAGATATAGTATCAACTACACACGAGACGGTGTGTGAGGTAGATGTGATCAATTGTTGCTCAAAGAAGAGCAGATGCAGCGTGAGCAAAGAGAACGGGGGTAGCCTTCTCGTGTTACTACGTGAATCGAGACATGGCGGAGAGGTAGAGCTGTTGCACTGTTTTGACACATCAACAAGGGCCTTTGATCGTTGTTTAGCTGCTGGTTGTTTCCCACAGCACACCACGAAGCTGAGGCTAATGGAGTTGGATGGGTGGAGACGTTCTGGACTGTTCGCACACCGTCTCAATGGCAGACTCTTGACGTCCGGTAGCTCAAATTCGACATGAGTGATACGCCGCGAGCCTTCGAACTAGTCGAGATATTGTGAGGCGACGTGTCCGGAACACGCTGTGGGTCGCAGTGGACTGCAATTCCATGGAGGACTGAACAGGTTGCATTCGTGATCGTACAAGAGTGTAGTTGCCACATGAGCAAAAGGTGCATTCTCGCGTGTCGATGTCGTCCATCGTGCGAAACACTTCCAGGAATGTCGTCCGCGGTGTCTTCTGATGGTATTTGGAAGACACTGCTGGCGAAAACTGACGAGCTTCGTCGTCTTCCATGCGCACAAGTCAGTTTCTCACATGATGTACCTTCGTGATGCTCAAGACGTTCAAGATCTGTATAGCGGATCTCTTTTGCTGCAGTGGAGGCGGGCGATGTAACACGAAAGTGAAGGGTCGCAAGCTGTCTTAGCACACTGTTGACTGCTACTTTACGAACAAGCTGAAGCGAGCGCCAGTTGAGACTTGAAGGCGGCCTGTTCAATGAAGTGACCACGTCCCTGTCGTAGACAAGAAGCCCGTCACGACACGAAAAGTGGACGGAGGATCGTCCGACACAACGTCGCTGCTACCATCCCGCAGCAGCAGTTACTGTGTTGTCGCAAGACTGCTTCCAAAAGGATAGGGAATGGCTGGTCGATAGTGCTATCCCTGGTCGTGGTATCATATTTGGGTTGCGCCCACACACACTAGTGGTGCCTTTCGTATATGATCCCTACCTGTTATTCATGAAAAGATGTCGATGCGGTCGCGCTGAAACCTGCTCATTTTGCGCTATCTTTGGGCTGTGCACCGACACCTCTCACTC